>JAHWFO010060970.1:10357745-10432809 GCA_023313115.1 Rhysida immarginata | reverse complement strand
TACATACATACATACATACATACATACATACATACATACATACATACTTACTTACTTACTTACTTACTTACATACGTACACTTATGAAATTTGGCACACCTGTTTAGAAGCCCACATAGACTAACATATACGAATATTGTGCAATTCCAACAATATTATATAAATACGAGTCGAATTGATAACCTTTTTTTGAAGTCGGTTAATAGAATAGTTTATTACCGCGATCTTACCGTAACTATAACTTTTTAAGGAATGAACTCTCCGTTGATGATTTGCTTTTCGCTTCTGCATATGAGTGCTAGATCCATTTTCTAAATAATAATAAAAAATTTGTTCAAAATTCAAGGTTACGAAGACAAACCACAGATATCTGAAGAACAATATCTCCGTAACATACCATCCTTAAGCAGGATGTTATCTTATGTTTACGGCTAGTCATAATATCACTAAACGCATTGGAAATACGTAGCCTACTGTATCCCAAAGCTTTTGGATATCAGAGGGGAAAAAAAGCCTTTTTTAAAAAGGAGAGGGCAAGGGTGTAAAATTGGAACAGTTGATCCAATGTTCACACAGCCTATATTCTGTCCTCATTCTGCAGGAACTGTATTTCCATCAAAAATTAAGCAAAAACTGGAATGGAACAACCAAAAAGGGAGGAAATCTCTAATCCACAAGGAGATTAGAAGGTTTTTATATCTAAACTGCCTATCTCCTTGTGGATTAGAGGTTCCCTCCGTTTTTGGTTGTAAGTATTTCCTATGCAAGTTATCAATTCTAAGAAGAATCTGCTCCACTGTCTCAAAAGGGCGCAATTTTCCGGATTTTTTTTTGAAACTGACCAATCTGATCGTAATACAACAAACAGATTTTATTTGTAATACTATATTATTAAAATTGTTATCGAGTTGAAATCAATATCTTAGCCGATTCTTCTATCAGAAAACTACTTAAAAATAAAACTTGTTGTAAAAGCAAGTAAAAGTCTAATATAAAAGTAAATACCAAGAACAGATGAAGGGGGAGGGGGCATATGAACAGACTCCCTCATAAATTCCTGAAACAATATTACGAATAAACAGAAACAAGAAAAACGAAGGGTATGAAGGAATTTTTTTTATTTATTTATTTTTTAACAAGAATGGATGAAGAGGGGGACGTATTTATCCATTCTTGATTTTAATGAGAGCTGAGTTTCTTAATAAGAAATAGTTAAAATTCCAGTTGAGATGGATAGGATTGAATATTTGAACATGATTTTCATTTTTATAAACTTTTATTCTCGAAAAAAAATCTTAATATTCTTTTAACATTTTTGTTTAAAAATTTCGCGCATAAACTAGCAAAAAAATATATATATATATATTTTTTATTTTTTGTGGAAAATAAATCTTCAGATCATCACCATCTGTAAAGATAGAATTTAAAAATAATCTTGAGTATGTCCTACACTTTAACTGCTTTAGAATTATTCTTCTTTATACATGCTTTAAATTATAAATACAATCAAATAATTATCTTTAAATCAAATAATAAATATCTGCCCGCGCTTAAATTTGAATGATAACTTCGGCGCTCTTCTAAAGAAAGATTCTGGTGTTTAATGAAAAAAAGAAAGAAAAATCGCAAGATCAAGGTTTTCCACGATAAATTTTAATCGCTATCGGGCGTTCAAAACTACTTTAAAACTATAGAAATCGAACGCCACTTTGACATCCTTGAAATGATGTCACAATAAGTTTTCACCGCTCTCGTTGTAAAGGGCAGCCATGATTTCGTTGCAGTGAGTTAGTGGGAGCGCGTGTCGCCGACCGTGAATAACGAAGCACGTGCTCTTCACCTGCTGTAAAAAAAAAAAAAGGCGGTAATTATTTATCTTTGCGATATAAGTTCCCTGTATAAAAACATGCGTAAATAAACACAGTCGCTTTATCGGAACATATTGTATTTACTTTGCACTATTGTTATTTGTTACATTTTATATTCGTTTGTTAGCCAGGAGTCGAAGTATGGGAAGAGTTCATGTAACAAAATAAGAGAGTCCGTTTGCTACTAAATAACTTCACATATTTTAGATGTTTTTTAAAGCTGGTTTACATAAATATGATTGTTTGGTTCGTATTATTTAGTAAATACGTTTTAAGTTTGTGCTTCATGCAACAAGTGGTTGGGACAACTTACTTTTGGTTACTCGTTATCTGTAAGTCTGGCAAAATAAACTTAATTCAATTAACCAAATACTTTAAAAATACTTGTTTTCATGAATTAATTCCCAACACTAATTCCCAATTAAAGACTGGAATTAGTTTAAAAGTTTTTTTCTTTTGTTTTTTTCAATGAGAGTATTTTTAAATATCATTATTTAAGTAATTGAAATTAAAACGAATTTTTTATATTTCTTAATAATGCTCGTTTACTTCATCAGATACGTTTAATATTTCACATTAGCTTATTCCTTGAATAAATAATTAAAAATTTAAAAATGAGTGAAGAAAAAGTAAGAAATAGGATAAAATTTCAATAATTCAGAAAAAGAAAAACAAGCTTGAGGAAGTACAGTGAGGGAGGGATGAAGTACAGCTGAACAAGATGAGATATCCTTGAGAAGGATGGAAAACAAGGAGGAATGGAACAGTTGTCAGCTTTGATTTTATTTTCTGGATTTCTTTCAATTTTCAAATGTGAGTTTTAAATAATAAATTAATTATGCTTGAACTTAGGTAATTGAATTTTATTATTTTTTATACTTCATCATTTTCAGTTTGTTCATCCCCATCTTCACTTCCTACTTCTTGAAAGATATTTCTTTGACAATGCTGCACACTGAAATATTTCCTATCTTTTACTAATAAACAAGAAATGACCACATTTGCAACATAGGAGCACTAATAAAAAGCTCAAAAATCTTAATGAGTTTACATATACAAACTCTGTATACCAAACAATTAAGGATGGTAGAGTACCTTATTTTGAATATATTTTGCCAGTTAACTGGGGATCGGAGATTAGGAATCCTTGATGCATAAAAAAATTTTCAAACATCATACATACAGCGGCTGTCAGAGACTTCCTCATAATATTGTCTCTCTCGTTAATGTATTTCCAGAAACTGAGAAATTAAGAAACTTGATACTGTCACAACGTTTTTAATAACCAAATATTACATGTTTGTAAAATTACAAAAGGTGTTCAAACTGTTAACCATGAGCCCTTTAGATTTCTTCTGGGGACATCTGTGGAATATGGTGTACCATACTCCTGTGGATTCAGAAGAAGAAATGGTAGTGCAAACTAGGACTGCAAGTGATTTATGGCCATGTCATGATGCTGTGAAGTATGCATTGCAGTTTGAACATTGTTATTTACAAACATGTAGCATTTGGTTATTGAAGATGTTGTGGCCATCAGTATCATCAAGTTTTCTAATTTCTCCGTTTTCTGGAAATACATTAAGGAGAAGACAATATATGAGGACGTCTCGTCATGTAGTATGTTTTGTTTGACAATTTTTTTTTTTTTTTTTGTATCAAGGACTCGTTTCCGATCCCCAGTTTATTAGCAAAATATGTTCAAAACAAAGTCTTTTATCATCTCTGAAGATTTGTACACAGAGTTTGCTATTTGCATGGGAATTCTTGATGTTTGAATACCAGATAATCAGGAGCTTAATAAAATCGAGTTTAAAGAGAATAAAATGTATTTTTATGTTTTGTTTTTTTTTATACTTTTAGAAAATGGTTTCTGCATACCTCTATTTGGAGGATGGAACTGTTTTACCAGGAACATATTTTGGAGCTCATACAAATATTGCTGGAGAAGTTGGTAATAATAATAATATAAAAAGACAACAAATAAGCCATTTCTCTTGAAGGTTGTTACTGCCTTCATTAATTCTTTTCATTTTTATTGTAGTTTTTCAAACTGGAATGGTAGGCTATTCTGAATCCTTAACAGATCCATCATATCGATCACAGATTTTGATTCTTACGTATCCTCTAATTGGAAATTATGGAGTTCCTGAAGAGGAAAAAGATGAAGAGGGATTGCTAAAGTAAGTTGTTCAGTTGCTTATAACAAACTGATCAGTTTCAAACTTTGCTACTGTGTGCTTGATAAGTGATGACTCCCATCCGTGCTCATCCTTGTGTGTGTGGTCATCATTCTTTTCAGTCCATACTTTGAATTACTACTGGAAATTAAAATTAATATTACTATTAGTGAGCTTCTGTCTAAATGGAGCAACTTCAGATTCATTCAGAGTTGCTAAAAAAATAAGGAAAAGGAGAAAAAGAAGATATTGAAAACTTAATAACTGAAAGAATGATTTGGTTAGTGGCCTATTATCCCAGAAGCTCATAGGGAGTTGCTGTTAAGGAGTTCTGACAACATGAAACACACGCATCTGATGGAATCCCAAAATTACAGATGGCTGTACATTCTTACAGCATGAAGTTGAAAAGGAAATGTTAATGCCCCTTTAGAAAGTAACAGTTACCTATATGTGGCTGCATGTAAACTTCTGTAAGATTGTGGGAGCCCTAGCTGTATGAGAAATATATATATATAGTCACAGCAGCAAAAAGGGAAAAGGCACAATACAAGCTTTTAAGACTCAAAAGAGTTCCAAATTGGCCTAAATGGTACAGCCATGTATAGCGCTGGAGAATACCCCATACCATCCCATACCATGCATTAACATTTTTGATTCAGCAAGAGGAAAAAATTCTTCAAATTATCCTCAATTCTGTTTCTAAATTTTGTGTTGTGAAGTTGTTGTAAAGTATAAAACCAAGTTTAAAGAGAATTAAATTTGCCTCTATTTATTTTGACAGATGGTTTGAATCTGATCAAATATGGGCTGCTGGATTAATAGTTGGAGAGCACTGTAACACGTACAGCCACTGGAGTGCTTCAAAGTCATTGTCTGATTGGATGTGCAAATACAATGTACCTGGAATTCAAGGTAGGCTTCTTATTCACCTTATGCTATGTTCGCACTATGCCTTGTTCACGGTTACTAAACCGTGGTTAGCTAATCGAGTACTTTCCTTTCATACAGCATTCAAGATAAATAACGGTTATCAAGAGAAATGGTGTTTTCTATGATTCTTTTCTCGCAATTGCATCGAGAGATGGCAGTGAGGGCAGCAACTGGCTTTCACGGACGTCAAATTATACTGATAGCAAATTTATGATGAATGGAGCAGTACCTTAGATATGTGCTCATACATGTGACAGCTATGTTTAGCCTTTCTCAAGTCTGAAAATTTTTCTCCCCAAAAGTACATAAGAGCTTTGGTTTCTTCATCAGATCACCTGCTGCTGCGCTTTTGTTTGATTGCCATGTTTTATTTTCTTGCTCATTGGTGCTAACCAGGATATGACTTCACTAATCAGGTTTCTGAAACACTGTTAAATAACCGGAGTAGGCTGCACAGTTCTGCTTGATCGTGACCAAGAATTAACTGTGATTAAGGCATAGTGTGAACATAGCATTAAAACAACTTTGTCCTTTGAAGATAAATCTTTTTTTCAGACCTTTACTAAGTTGTGGGCCATAAAATGAATTAATGTACTTAAGGGTTATGGTGGAATCCTTTCTACTTTTAAAAAGCTTGCGCACATCGAGTAAGTTGCCAACAATAATAACCAGAAAAGCCACTCAACCTTGTTATAGATTTAATGGTGCTCAACTCTTTTTAGTACCTTTGGTTTTAGGGGGATTTCAAGAGGTTGGTAAATTGGTGGATCGTAGTAAGGAAGGCATCATGTTTATGGCTTAAAAATGTGTTATTTGGCAGAATAACTATACAGATAGCTTTGTCAAAAAGAAGTTATAATTATTTGCAAAAATTTTATTTCATGGCATATTTTTTCCTAATTTATTTTGTCCATTTTAATTTTATACCATTAAAAATAATTGGTTTGTGTTTGATATTAAAAGAATAAATTCCTTCAATTTAAGAAGACCTTGAATGATGTGCTAAATTTTGTCTTCTTATATATTTTTCTTAGGAATAGATACTCGCCAATTAACTAAGAAAATTAGATCAAAAGGTTCTATGTTAGGAAAGGTAAGAACAGAAAAATGCTGTAAAAACATTTTTTTAAATTTTTATTTTAATCTAATTTCAACAACAACAAACCAGCATCATGCTTTCATCCCTTTTGGGATTTAAATCACCCTAATTAGATGACATCAATTGCTTTCTAATTTGTTTTGTTCTATTTATTTATACTTATGTGATATGATATTTTGATAAGCAATTCCTTCTGCTCCTTCACATTTCTGTAATTTTTGGATTATAATGCGCACCTATGTATAGTACATGGATTATAATGCACACCTGCTGTACACAAAGCCTGGGTACGTGGGGGAAGGACTTCCAGACTGCTTTCAGCTGGATGGGGCCCCTGTCCATTTTGCTACAGCTGTTAAGAGATTGGCTGAATGACACTTTTCCTCATTGGATTGGAAGAAGAGGTCATGTGGAGTGGTCCCCTCGTTCACCAGGTCTTTCTCCCGTTGACTTCTTTTTCTGGGGTATGTTGAAAGAGAAAGTTTACTCAAATGAAGATTACAGATTTAAACCACATGAGAGAATTTAAACCACATGATTTATTATTTATTAACATTAGAATTAAATAAAATTGTCTTGTTTTAAAAGTATGTGTTAATCTCCTATGTACCCAGACTTTGTGGACACCCTAGTTTTTTGTGGGTTTTGGAAAACTTTCCCGTGTATTATGCACACCCAGATTATTGTAAAAAAATATATGTATATTACAAAATAAAAATTTACTATTTAAATCCTTCATAATCAGAATGGCCACTTTCAGAACAGGCAGTTCATTGTTAGGTCTCATTACCCCTTTTTTGTCTTCCTCATCTTCCTCGTATTCTCAATATCATCTTAGTTGTTCTACGCAGTGTAGAATGCGAATTCCTTTTGAAATTCCTTTCACACCTTCAGTTTATATGGTGCTTGCATTACTATCAACAATCAATACTGACCAATCAATGCAATTGGCCTGCAGTGCCCATTGGCTTAGAGCTTAGCATCCCATACAAGAGCTTTGCACTTATTATGATGATTCACGATATCGTGTATTGAATTTTGAATTAAGAACTGCGCATTTTTTAATTTTAGAATAAAGAAAATTTTACGTAGAGCTTGAAATTTTCACGCATTATCAGAATATTATGTGCACTTTTGTAAAATCCGCAGTGATGATTTCTTTAACTTTTTTTATTGTATAATGCACGCATTATAATTCAAAGATTATGGTAATCAAAATGGAGAAATTGCATGAAATTCCCCCCAAAAAATTATTCAACAGTTAGTCATCAGTATAACAATATGGATGTTCTTTCTTCCTAATTATGGATAGTTATTAAAAAAAAAACAAAAAAAACTTTAAAGTCTACACCACAAGAAAACAGTACATCATACTCTTTGAGTGTTGTGAATTGGTTCTCTTAAAAAAATTCAAGAGAACATTTAAATTAGTAACTGAATCTTATTTTTCCTAATCTTTTAATGACTCTTATTTTTCCTAATCTTCTTTTAATGAATCTTATTTTTCTTAAAATTTAGCATTTAACTTTAGATCCTTTATATCTGTATTAAAATTATAAATTCCTTTTTTAATAGCTATATAATAAATTAGAAATGCATTCTTTAATAATTACTTAATCATTTTATTATTTTTTGACAGATCATTATTAATGAAATTGATGCTCAGGCTATACCTTTTACTAATCCCAACGAGAGAAATTTAGTTGCTGAAGTTTCATCTAAGGTTATTTTTCAATCTTTCAAACACTGTTTCATAGTCTGTCAAAAATTTCGTTTTTTCAGTATGAATTTAAAATTCTTTTGTAGACTGTAAAAAGGTATAATTCTTCTGGATTTCCTCGAATCACCGTGATTGATTGTGGATTAAAATACAATCAATTGAGATGTCTGATAAAAAGAGGAGTAGCATTACAAATAATACCATGGAATCATCCTATCAATAATGATGGTAATAGATAATTTTTTCAATCGCCTTGTAATTATACATTTGATAAAAAAACATCAGGGAGAGGGACACTTTTTTTTTTTTTTTTTTTTTTTTTTTTTTTTGCTCTTACCTGTTAGCCAAAATACGTATCCGGTATTTCCATTCTTCTTGTGGATTAGAGGTTTCATCTTTTTGGTTAGACTAATAAGGGAACCATCTGAACCTGTTTCAGTTTCACACCAAATAAAAATATATTGCTCACATAAAGCTACTATTGATGCTTGAAGAAATTGGCGTATTTTGTTTTATTCAAAATAAAATGCGCCCACCATTAATTTTCTACAATATTCTTCGCTCCGTTTTTTTTCTCCTTTTTTTTTTTTGTTTTTTTTTTTTTTTTTTTTTTTTTTATTATTCTCTTCCAGTTATTTGAGCCTGTAGTTCTTAAATATTTGGAAATTGTTTCTAAGCTTTCTGAGGTAACAATTTAATAAAAGCAAATAGTTGTTAATAGCATTCAAGTAGTTGTTAAGATTCAAAAGCATTCTTCATTGTCCAAGAAACCGTTGGGCCAGTGTAGCCATTTGCCGGCTGCACGTTAAAGAACCCTTGCGAGGCAAAATTTGCGGCCCCTATAACGCCATCCTGAAATGACCATGACAGTTGAAAAGGACGTTAATACCAAACAAACCAACCAAGAAAACAATGAGATGCATGAAACCATTAATTTTGATGGTAGAGTGTGTTACTTGGTTGGTCCCTGATCTGTGCAATAATAACTTTCAGGAAATTCACCATTCTCCCCAGAAAACTTTTATCAGGTGGATAGATAGAAAAAATAGCCAGGTGGACAAAAATTAAAAACAAACAAAATAAAACGTTTTAAAAATGTTTGTATAATAAGCTGGCTGGGCACACTCCTTCAAATGGGCCTGGGAAGAAGACGGAAAATTGAACTTTATATTTTGACATCTGAAATAAAAATAAAATCGTGTTTAAAAAGATACAAATTAAAAATAAATTTATGGAATTAGCTATTTAATAACATTCATTTAATTTAATTTAAACATTAATTTAACAAAACATACCATTCATAATATTATAAACGTAGGAGTTGTGATAAATATATATTAATTAGGATAAATAACACTCCTTTAATTAAAAGAAGACAAATAAATTAAAATAAATAATAGAAAACAATGAAAAAAGTCACCCAATTGATAAAGTAAAAGTTGAAGGACAAAACATAAATGAAATACAGGACTTCTTCTGTATTTCATCTGAGTTTCTCCACAAGTCCTGTATTTCATATATGTTTCGTCCTTCAACTTTTACTTTATCAATTGGGTGACTTTTTTCATTGTTTTCTATTATTTATTTTAATTTATTTGTCTTCTTTTAATTAAAGGAGTGTTCTTTATCCTAATTAATATATATAACATTCATAACATTAATTTTCTAAGAAATCCATCTGTACCTTTCGTAGCACTGCTTATTTAATGAATTTGTTATAAATTTATCATTCTTATTTTGTTTCGAGCAGAGTATGATGGACTTTTCATTAGCAATGGCCCAGGAAATCCAGAGTTTTGTCAAGAAACTATTAAAAATTTGAGAAAGGAAATGAACTCTGAAAAAGTGAAACCAATGTTTGGAATTTGTTTAGGCCATCAGCTTATGGCCTTGGCTGCTGGAGCAACAACTTTTAAAATGAAGTAAGGAAACTCGTGTTATTAATGCCTTTATTTTTCTGTTTCTTTAAGTCTTGAAATTTATAGGGTCTGCACACATTAATATGACCACCTCTCCTCGAACATGTTGAAACATTCCATGGTATGCAGATGAAAAATCATTGCATGTCATTAAAAGCTGACAACAGCAGACGTGTAGTAGCATCCGTTAACATAGCAATTGTTGCCGTCATGGGCAGAGCAAGTGACCTGTTGGACCTCCAAAAGGGGATGATCATTGGCTGTCAGGCCAAGGGAGGCAGCATTTCAGAAATGGCAACCTTTGTGAACTGCTCTAGGGCTGCCGTCGTGAAGGTGTACCGCGACTGGACAAACCAGACAGTTTCGAGCAACTGAAGAGCTAACTGTGGCGCCCCACGGGCCTTCGATCCTAGAGGCGAGCGTCGGTTACGATGCCTGGCCAAGACCAATCGGCATGCCACTGTTGAGCAACTGACAGAGCAAATGAACAGTGGGGCCACTAGGCGTGACAGCACCAAGACAGTGCAATGATTCCTCTTGAGTTTGGGGCTCTGGAGCAGGCATATGGTAACAGCACCCAGGTTGACGCTTGTGCATCGCCAAAAACCCTCCAATTCGCAATGGACTATCGCAAGCTAGACCCTCCACCTCGCACGGTGATGGAATTACGGGATGTACTGATCGCCGAATGGTCCCAGATACCTGTAACCACCTTCCGAGGACTTATTGACTCTCTACCACGGATACTAGCAGGTGGTCATATTAATGTGCCCCGACCCTGTATATTCAATTTTCAGTGATCTTACAAATCTTTAAATTTCACATTTTTTATTACCATAAAAAAAAGATCTTTATAGATTTTAAAGTAAAAAAAAATAATTTAATTAAAATATTAAACATTACAAAAGATTTTAATGCTCAGATTATTTTTAAAAAATCTTATTGCAGATATGGCAACAGAGGTCATAATCAGCCATGCATTCACCATCCAACAAATCGGTGTTTTATAACTTCACAAAATCATGGTTATGCTGTTGACCCAAACTTGATTCTGACGGAATGGGATCTTCTTTTTACTAATAGTAATGATAAAACTAATGAAGGTCTTGTACATAAATCAAAGCCTTTTTTCAGGTAAATAAGTGCACTTGAATTTTTTTTCTTCTTTAATTCCTCTCACTTTACTAAATTTTCTCATTTTCAGTTGACATGTAATGTAGCAATTAAATATCAGTAAATTCAGTAGACTTTAATAAATAATTCTAAATAAAAACTAAAAAAATAAAAAACAAACAAAGATTGTAAAAATTTTATGTAGCATTATAAATATCTTCAAAAAATCATTCATGTGAATACAATGGAAGTTTGAATATTTTAAAACTATATTCAACATCAGTCTGAATTTTTTTTTTTTTTAAATAGAAAAAAAAGAACTGGCAAATATTTTAAAAGAATTGGCCAGTTGTCATTTGTCTTTCTTTTGTCATTTATTATATTTGAACATTTTAGTGTACAGTTTCATCCTGAGCATAATGCTGGCCCCAAAGATTTGGAAGTCTTGTTTGATGTATTTGTAAATCTAGTTCGCCAGTCTTCTACATCCCATGATTTGTAAGAACTATTGTTTTCTATGAAGGTTGGAAGTTTAATAGTGGTAAGATATTTGTATGCATGACATAAAAAGGAATCAGTGGGTATAGCTTATACCACACTTTAGTTCTACTCCTAGCCTACCTTCCAATAAATGGACTCTCCCAACCAAGGCTGCACACAAGCCTATAGCAGTGCGTAGGAAAGAGTTGCGCATCTGTCAGCGATTTAAAGGTTGTGCAGTAAAGATGTTTTCGAGGCAGGAACGATGGAGATTGATAAAAATTGAATGAAACTGCAACCGAACAAGTGGCGTCAGTAATGGATTACCAGTAATGTCAAGGCGATTGGCGATTGTCATGTACAACTGTGATGGTGTCATTCTAGTGTATTCCATACTCTAAGGATGGCCTATTACTGTCATTTTTTTGGAGCAACCTGCGAGCAGCGTTGCAAAAAAAAAAGTGACGACATTTTCTGAAAACTGCCATCATCCTTCATGACAATGCTTGCCCGCATGTAGCACAACTCATGGCTGACTTGTTTGCTCACTGGGGCTGGGAGTTGCTTTGCCATCTTCTATACTCTCCAAATTTAAACCCCCGGTATTCTACGACTGGCAATGGGTTGTACACAACACTGGTGACTACATCGAAGGAATATAAACGTTTTAGTACCTATTTTGTAATTACTATCAGCTATAATTACATGATTGCCGCTATTAAATTTCTAACTCTTGTATTTTGTTTTAATATTTTTATGAAACCTAGTTTTAAAAAAATGAAAATTTGAAAAATTTATTGATTTAAGGCCTCTTCTAAAAGACCTGTTGACTCGCCAGTTATCTTTTTCATCTGATGTTATAAATATTCAACATCCCAAAAAAGTTTTAATACTTGGTTCAGGAGGTTTAAGTATAGGCCAAGCTGGAGAGTTTGACTATTCTGGCTCCCAGGTAAAGAATGAAAAATATATTAAGGGCTTATAATAGGAAGAATAATTTATGGACATCTAGCATGTTAATAACAGCCTTTCAAAAAATCAATTACAGGCTATCAAAGCTTTGAGAGAAGAAAAAGTACAGACCGTTTTAATAAATCCAAACATTGCTACAGTTCAGACATCAAAAGGTCTTGCCGACAAAGTTTATTTTTTACCTATAACAGAAGAGTACGTTGAACAAGTGATTCATTCTGAGCGTCCAGATGGAATTCTCTTAACTTTTGGAGGCCAAACTGCCTTGAATTGTGGAGTACAATTAGAAAAAAAAGGAGTGTTTTCTCGTTATAATGTTCAAATACTTGGAACGCCCATAAAATCAATAATAGATTCTGAAGATAGAAAACTATTTGCAGAAAAAATGAAAGAAATTGGTGAAGAGGTTGGACTTAGTGAAGCTGCTTATACTCTAGATGAGGCGAGTTTTGATAATAAAATTCAAAGTTGTTAAGGATAAACAACAACACTCAGATTTGATATTCATTTTTTTTTTCTTAAACAATAGGCATTGGTTGTAGCTGATCGACTAGGATATCCAGTATTAGCTAGAGCAGCATTTGCTTTAGGTGGGCTAGGATCAGGATTTGCAAATTCTCGAGATGAATTGAAACCTATAGTTCAGCATGCTTTAGCCCATTCCAATCAAGTGCTAATTGATAAATCACTACAAGGATGGAAAGAGGTTGAATATGAAGTTGTAAGAGATGCATATAACAATTGCATAACGGTAATCAGTAACACATGTATTAAATCATTTTGTTAATCTAATTTATGAATATTTATATAGTGATAACTGCTATTTTCATCATCAGGTATGCAATATGGAAAATGTTGATCCACTGGGAATTCATACGGGAGAATCAATAGTTGTAGCTCCTAGTCAAACTTTAACAGATGAAGAGTATAATATGCTACGGGCAACTGCCATTAAAGTTGTTTGTCATCTTGGAGTAATTGGAGAATGTAACATTCAGTATGCCTTACATCCTTCATCTCAAAAAGTATTCAGTGTTTAATAAATTTATATTTGCTCTATTTTATTTTAAACAAAAATTTATAATTAAGTTTTTTGTTTTTTTTTAAATTTAGTATTACATTATCGAAGTTAATGCAAGGTTATCAAGAAGTTCTGCATTAGCTAGCAAAGCTACAGCTTATCCATTAGCATATGTAGCTGCTAAATTAGCATTGGGGTTATCTCTACCAAGTCTACGGAATTCTGTTACTAATTCAACAACGGCTTGCTTTGAACCTAGTCTAGATTACTGTGTTGTGAAAGTGCCTCGATGGGATCTAGGAAAGTTTATGCATGTATCAACTAAGGTGAGAGAAAAACATTTTAGTGTTTACCTTTATTGTCATAATAAACTGTGTATGTTTTTATTTTTCATTGAGATATTATGTACTTGATGAATGTTAAATCTAATGCCTTTTTTAAAAAAGAGGATTTGCTTAAAATGGTTGACATTTCCTTAGGGATAGAAAAATGTCTGTTTCAGAGAAACAAATTAAATAATAGCTAATAAATTTTGTGGACATGATTGGTAAACATGTGTTCTTGGATTAAGAAATTGAACTGTGAGGAACTATTGATAGTACAAATTATAAAAGAAGAGCTCTAAAATTAATACAGTATTGCATAAAAATATAGTATTTGGAAAAAAAACGAAAAAAAAAAAAACGGTATTGGCCATTTTGTTTAATAAATTCAATCGGAAATTCAGTTATTAAATTCACCTGGAAGAGAAAAAAGGGGTGCACTTAGCACTGAAGTAGTTTAAAGATATACAGGGTGACCCAAACTTATCCAGCATAATTGTTTAGGAACATTATATGGTTCAAATGGAACAAAAATTTTCCTATAAACATTACATCTAGTTCTACGGTGTGTGAGATATCTATGTTCGTTTATTTTCTTGTAAAGTTGTTAATGCAAATAAATAAAACACTTGAGAGTGCAGTTCACTTTTATTCTGCATACTAACAGAACATCACATTGAACTACAAAACAAGACTAAAATGATACAACGAATAAGAATAAGAAGAAAGTAACAAATCAATGTCGAGGAAGCCCCTCAAAATGATTGCCCCCAGCTCCGATGCACTGGTTACATCTTTGGACAACTGAGCTGGTAGCTGCCACAATCTGGTCGGGTGTAATTGCTCGACTACAAGCTTGAATGGATGCAATGAGCTCATCTCAGGTGATGGGCAGATTGCTGTAGACCTCCTCCTTCAGTATTCTTCACAGAAAAAAAATCTAATGGGGCAAGGTCCGGTGACCTAGGAGGCCAAGCCACTGGACCACCTCTACCGATCCATCTCCCCGGATAATTGACATTCAATCAGTCTCACACTCCTCTACCAAAGTGGGCCGGGCATCCATCCAATTGCAATCGGAAAATAGGTAAACCTACGTTTTTTCTAGAAAAAGACTAAATAAAAGAAAATAGACAAACGTCGATATCTCTTACATGATCGAAACTAGATGTAATGTTTATAGGACATTTTTTGTTCCATTTGAACCATATAATGTTCCCAAATAATTATGCTGGATAAGTTTGGGTCACCCTGGAAAAATAAAAAAATTCTGATATGGAATAAAACTATTGTAGGGACACCAGAGGAGAAATCCAACCAGAAAACCTGGATTATTGAAATGTTACAGGAGAAATATTAAATTGATGCCTAGGAACACCTAAAAATTATTAATAATGGTTATCATTATACAGTGGCATAGTTAGAAATTCCTCAAAGGGGGGTGGGGGGATGCTGTTTTATTTTTGGAAGACTAGGCAGCATTTTCAACCAATTTTTGGCTTGCATTCTAGTGAAACTTAGATAAGGCATAAAAACTATTTTAATGGTCTTTGATATTCAGTGCCTTTTTGGTTATCTGGATTATTGTAGGTGAATCCGGATAATCGAAAATTCCGAATAAGCAAATTTTCAGACCTATATGTTAAAATTTTAAACATTTTAAATAAAGCTTATTTCACGTGCATTATTTCTTTATAAGAGAAGCTCTATTTATTTGTGTGCAGTACATATAGAATCGTTTCATCTTTTTCAAGGAGGTTCAAAATTTCTAAATTTTTTTTATGCTTAAATCCACTCATTTTTTCTTTGACATACATGCATTAAAAGAGAAAACAAGTTGCCATAGTGTTATATTTCAGTGGACTCGTAAGAGTACAATAAAACAAATACAGTAAGCGTGATTCAATCATCTAACCAACATTTTTTTTTTTTCTTTTTTTTATTATTATTAATTTTTAATTTCAAGGGACTATTTTTTTTTTCCTTTTGCATGGTTTTATATCATGCTAGATACAGAAATAATATTCATCTGGATTAGGAAGCATCTGAAATCTGTTGATGGATCTCCATTTTATTTTTAACATGGTCTGACTTCAGCTAGATGCTTACAGTATCCACATCTTCAGCCTTATTTTTAAAGATAGTATATATTTTATATTTTTAGGTTGGAAGTTCAATGAAAAGTGTTGGAGAAGTAATGGCAATAGGCCGC
Organism: Rhysida immarginata; assembly: GCA_023313115.1. NCBI lineage: Eukaryota > Metazoa > Arthropoda > Chilopoda > Scolopendromorpha > Scolopendridae > Rhysida > Rhysida immarginata. Next base: position 10,416,969 of record JAHWFO010060970.1, on the reverse strand, counting down.
AAATTTGAAGAAGCTCTGCAGAAAGCTTTACGAATGGTTGATGAAACAGTTTTAGGCTTTGATCCTTATTTGAAAACAGTGTCAGAGGAGGTCCTTCTATTTTTTTTTTTTTTTGCCTGGTTTCAAACTTAGTATATTATGTTAAGAAATAAAAACTTAAAATAACTTTTATTTTTTAAAAATTTTCTAGGAGCTCATGTACCCAACAGACAAAAGAATGTTTGTATTAGCAGCAGCTTTGAAACAAGGTTATTCTATTGAAAAGCTTTACGATTTAACTAAGATTGATCCTTGGTTTTTAAATAAAATGAAGAATATCATTGACTGTCTGACTGAACTAGAGAAGGTAAAAACTTAGAAAAAAAAAAATTCCTCTTTAAAAATAAGTCATTTGGGAAATTTTTAATAAGCAAAACATCAAAAGAAAACAAAGTATTTAATAATAATGACTAATATTTTAAACTTGATTTTTTTTTTTTTTATTTGCCTCTTGATTTTTATAAAAAAAAAAGTGCAAAATGCAGTGTGTTCCAAAAAAAAAAAAAAAAAATCAGTTTTCAAGAACTGTAGCTTGGCACCCATTCATCGGAGACTGCAGAGCAACCTAATGACGTCTTGAGGAATTAATCTAGTTTCATTTCGTTATCGGTAGATGGTGCAGTGTGTTGCTTCGATTAGTTAAGTTTGCAGTAATGGTTGTTAACTGTGCAGCGGGTACCTCATTAAAATATGGACTGACCCTCTGAATGACAATGTCTGTTGAGGGTATCGGCAATTTTAAAATTAATGTTTAGGGTATATTATTTATTGCCACATGAAAAAAAAATAAATAAATAAATAAATAAATTATCCCTCTCCCACCTTTCAGTGTTCAGAACCAATTTTTGAATTGAAAAATCTGGTCACCTTATGTTTTAGCTTAAATTGTACTCTCAATTTTTTTGGAATTAATCACATCAATTTTTAGAACTAAAATTTAGCTTTTCACTTGTAAACACTTTAAAATTTAATCAAACACATAAAAAAAAATGATTTTGAAGCTGCGATCAGTATTACTAAAAGCCTTTAATATTAACAATTTTTTCCACAGACCGACACATTAAACAATGAAGTTCTTCTCAAAGCAAAACAGCTTGGATTTTCTGATAAACAAATAAGTATTTGCAATCAAAGGTAAGTAAATATCTATAAAGAATTATGATACATCACTATTATGTCTACATTTAATATCATTTTATTAAATGTTTTTTATTAAATTTGTTCAGCACTGAATTATTCATTCGCAAAAAGCGAGAAGAAAATGGCATAACTCCTTTTGTAAAACAAATCGATACGGTCGCTGCAGAATGGCCAGCATTCACAAATTATTTATATGTAACGTATAATGGTGATTCTCATGACATCACATTTCCTGGACATCATGTAATGGTTTTAGGTTCTGGAGTGTATAGAATTGGAAGTTCAGTGGAATTTGATTGGTGTGCTGTCGGATGTATTCGTGAATTAAGAAAGGTAATAAACATACTGTACATTTAATAAGCAGTTGATATTATCAACACAATAACAAACCTGTAGTTGATATTATCAACACAATAAAAAATAAACTGCTACACAGTTGCTTGATTCATGCATTTCCTCACAAAAAATTGACATTTTTTCTTGTCTCCAAATGAAAGTTTTTTTTTGTTTTTTTTTTTAAATAGAATATATACCTAACTGCTTTTTTTAATGAGCATACAATATTTATATTCTTTTAAATTATGAAGATAATGCAATTACATGGTATCAAATATATTTGTAAAGTATAAGACTGCAATAATATGTAGTACTTTCTGGTATTTAAACTTGATACTGGTCATTCTATCATCCAAGTACAGTAGAACCCCGATTACGTAAACGTTAAAAGTTCCTCTCTCATTCCTGCAAGAGTTAGTTGCATGTGTATAACTTAAACAGAACTACTGTCTATTTTGAAGGACAGTTGAATGCAAGTGGCAAATTTGAGACTGTCACTGTTTGAGCAATGAGCAAACGTGAAGTTCTGTCAAAAATTGGGCAAATTCAGATCATTAAATGCTATAGCAAGAATTGATTTTTTGCTGCACGTAAATCAGTGATTATCCAAGAGGAGTTGGCATGCAGCAGATCATTGTTTTTTCACACCCTTCATACTCAACTGATCTTGTTGCATGCGATTTCTTTCTCCTTTACCTTCATAAAAGAAAAGCTATGTAGATTTCAGTCGTCTGAGGAAATCATCATTGCTACAAGACCAGTCAAATGGGATGTCAAAACTTTCTGGCAATGTCTTTCAGAGTTGTTTTTAGCAACTGTATCAACTTGGCAGACCTGAATAGCAGTCAACAGTGACTATTTTGAGGGAGGATATGGATATGTGTATGCATGCGTGAGGATATTGCCATATGGGATGACAAAAACAGTCCATGGTAGAGCAGACAGATTTTTCAGACCTGCATTGAAAAGGGCCCGACTTATTGAATGTTATGTTATTTTGTATGCCAATAAATCAAATACTGTAGTAATATTATTTGCACAAACTCTTCTTCAGTTTTAACCATAATAAAACCATCATCGTAAGTTAGTTTATCATCATCAGAATACCTAGATGGTAATAAAATTTGATGAATAATCAAGTTACTGGGAATAATCGAGGCTCTACTATATTTTGGTTCTACTTTTCATATTTTATTGTTTTTAAATAAACAAATCAACATAAGCAATATGTTATTTGATATTATAAAAATAGTCAATATATTTTTAAATGTATAATGAATTACAACAATATTTTTTCTACTTTAAGCTTGGAAAAAAGACAATAATGGTGAACTGTAATCCTGAAACTGTAAGCACAGACTATGACATGTGTGACAGATTATATTTCGAGGAAATATCATTTGAAGTAAGATTCATCAAAATTCTGATATGCAATTATGATTTTGAAAATCCTATATTTTGTAATGGTTATGGATTTTCAGTTCAGATTTTGATACCAAGCTGATAACCGTCTTTTCTACATGGATTTTATAGAAATGCTAGGGCTGTTCATAAAGTAAACGTTTGAGTGAATAAATCCAGCCAGTTTAGATCAGCTTGTTGCATCACTTGTTATACTCTTTGTGAATATAATCATGACAAGAGCAGTTTAAATCTGAAAATTTTAATGTATACAGTGCTGGACATAATAATAGGACCAGTTGAAATACAAAACACAAAATATTTTTATTTAATTTTTTAAATATTTTCTGTTTTTTAACGTATAAATAATTTTATTTGTGAAAGGAAATAAAAAAATAAAAAAAAATTTCAAAAAAGAATAATCTCTATAGAAAGCAGTGGACAAAATTATAGGACCACAATGTTTTTTTAAGGAAAATTAACAATAAAATATTTTTTTCCAAAAGATAAATAATATTAATATTTAGTTTGTTTACCATTTAAACTCAATACTTCAATTAAACGGTTGGTCATTGTCTGACTCAAATTTAACAGTCTTTTACAAAGAATCTCATCCCATGCTTTTTGAATGGCACATTTTATGCCTTTTGCATTCTCAAATTGTTTTCCATTTGCGTATACACTTCGTACAAGATCACCCCATAAATTCTCAATTGGATTGAGATCAGGACTGCAAGCTAACCAGTCAAACAGTCAGTCAGTCCTTGATCACAAAACTACTCTTGCGTTGACTTGCACGGTGGATAGGTGCATTATCTTGTTGAAATACGATGTCTGGATCATTCAATTCATCTCTAAATGGCAATAGGTAATTTCCTAAAATGTCCTGATAATCGTCGGCTATTGATTTCCCCTTTGACAAATGCTAAGCTTGATTTTCCCTTTACTGAAAAAGCAGCCCAAATCATCACGCTGCCTCCACCTTGAACACATTTTGAAAGAATTTTTTCTGAACATCGAAGATCATGCCAGTAGAACCATATGCCATCAGGCCCATCCAGATTAAATCTTTTTTCATCACTGAAGATGGTATGGTTCCACATTTCACTATTTCCAATATACCGTTTTGCAAATGCCAATCTGTCTTTCATATGTTTTGAAGTTAACTTTGGCTTTAACTTCATTTTCGTATACACGTGGTTTTTGGATGCATGGTGTATATGGCGTATTGTCCTAGGTGAAACAGGAAGATTCAGAGATGAAGTGATGCTTGATGATGTTGAGCCAGTTTCTGATGCCATTCGAAGGATAGCACGTTCGTCTCTTTCTGACACCTTACTGGGTCTTCCAGGACGGCAAACTTTTTCATACTTCTCAGGATTTTGTAGAAAATTATGCACAACAGTCTTTGATCTGTTAATTAATGTTTCAATCTCCCTTTCGCTTTTCCCACAGTTATGATAGGCAATAATTTGAGCTTGCTGTTTGTCAGTTAACTTTGTACCACATTCCATTGTTCGTTTGCAGTCAAATCACATTGATTCTCTTTTTTTATTAATGATTAAGCAGCCTGCAGTAAAAAAAAAAGCACAGACATACAAATTTTTATGGAAAAATACATTATTCTCAGGGTGGTCCTATAATTTTGTCCACTGCTTTCTATAGAGATTATTCAAAAAAACTGAATTTTGTCATAACTTTTTTTTATTTTTTTTATTTCCTTTCACAAATAAAATTATTTATACGTTAAAAAAGCAGAAAATATTTAAAAAATCAAATAAAAATATTTTGTGTTTTGTATTTCGACTGGTCCTATTATTATGTCCAGCACTGTACATATGAAGAGAGATCTATGATTCAAATTCTCAATGCAAAATACACTGGGTGATTAAAAAGTCCGAGAACAGTCTAATATCTCGAAAAACACACATCTTGTAAATAAAGAAAAAAATACATCTCAAACATTTTTTGAATGCTATTTAATTAGCTCCCTGCATCCCTCGTAGGGGGTGAAGTGGGGGCAAATTTGAAATTTCAAATGGGAATCCCAATTATGCAGATTTAGATTCTACGGAAAAATTACATTAATTTTCCCCCAAACTTTTTTTAAAATCGAAATGGATATTACTAAAAAGAAAGACAATTAGATAAAACTTAAGGCTTGTCCAGAAATCTTTATTGCTTACTGCTTAATTCAAAAGTTAGTGCTAGTTTCCGAATGACCATTGTACGTTTTGTTTATCTATGGAAAAATTGTACCAGTTCAAGGCAGATACTGGTCCTTCAGGCTAGCCCTGGCCATTACCTTTTATAATTTATTTCAAAAACAAAAAATAAATAAATAAAAATTGGGTTCTTGTTCAAAACAGTGCTATATGGAAATAAGATACTGTATATAATTCTTGCATTCTACTTAATGGTCTGTTAGAGCAATAGGAATTAAGGATTCTTAAAGTACCGGGTGATCCAAAAGTGTGTCACGTTTTTTGACATTTTTTCATGAAACTTTGTACAACAATTGTTCGAAACAATTTGTGTTTTATGATACATCGGTTACGGATTCATGTGTTTGCCTGTGAACATCGCACATTGTTTTGCTAAAGAATTCGTCACGGCAAAACAATTACCGGTATTAGTTTCATGAAAAAATGTAACGCACTTTTGGATCACCTGGTATATTCGTTTTCTTTAAAATAACTATGCATAACTTGTTGTGCTTCGTTTGTTTACAGAGGATAATGGATATTTATATATTAGAAAATCCTATTGGTATTATTTTAAGCATGGGAGGACAATTACCAAATAACATAGCTTTGGATTTACATCACCAGAAAGTAAGTTTAAGAATAAAATTATTTTTCTAATATAAATATATTTCAGATCTTAATACTAATATGCTTACTTAAATAAATAATTTAATCTTAAACTTCAACAAAAATAATTTAATAAATAAAATTGATTATTTAATAAATAAACTTCAACGTATAATTATTGTTAATATGCTTATTTCTAGGCAAGAATTTTAGGAACATCTCCTGAATTTATTGATGTGGCTGAAAATAGATTTAAATTTTCTCGTACTTTAGATACGAAAAAAATCTCTCAACCAAAGTGGAAGGAACTCACCAATGTTGAAGTAAAAAATACATTCATTTGAATAAATTATGTTGTTTAATATAGAGATGCACTGTGTTTTAAATGGTTTTCTGTTCATGCTAATTCTGTTTTATTGAATAAAAAAAAAAAAAAATTCTGATGTTTACTTCAATTAAAACATTTCTTAAATATTAATTTTTTAATTCATTAATATACACCAAGAAAATCTGGCTTCTAAAATTATCTTGCATTCTCTTTAGACAGCCAAAAATTTTTGCAGAGAAGTTAAATATCCCTGTCTTGTACGTCCATCATATGTTTTAAGTGGAGCTGCAATGAATGTCGCATATTCTGATGAGGATTTGGAAACATACCTTAAGGAAGCCAGTGCTGTCTCTAGAGAACATCCAGTAGTTATCTCAAAATTCATTTTGGAAGCTAAGGTAACAAACAATTGTAGTAGATAATTTTGTTCTGAAATTTCAAACTTCAAACTTTTTTCCTTAAAATTATCCAAATTCTGCACTAGCATTTTCGTTCATGACCTTGGTTGATTATCTTTCAATTATTCCGCAGGAGATTGATGTTGATGCAGTTGCAAAGGACGGTGAAGTTTTATGCATGGCTGTATCGGAACATGTTGAAAATGCTGGTGTCCATTCAGGAGATGCAACTTTGGTAACTCCACCCCAAGATTTGAATAAAGAAACTTTAGCCAAAATTTCTACCATATGCCATGCTATTGCCCGTGAATTATTAGTTACAGGACCTTTCAACTTACAGTTAATTGCTAAGGTATAAAAAAAATTTAACTACATTATCGGAAATTAAGTTTTAGTTTGTTTAATAAACACACTCTATAAACGGAGGAAATTGCACCATAACAGAAATGTGAAATGGTAAAGCAATTTCTTTGGTAAAGGACTTTTCTTTGCACGTTAAAATTAGAATAATAAAGAATTGTTTAATTTCTTGTATTGAAATCTTTTATATATTAATTTTGCAAATCCAATTCTGGCCTTAGAGTTTTTAAAAAAGAATGAAATACAGGATAATTTTGACCCTTGCAAAAATTTCATTCTTTTTTCAGAAACCCTGTATCCCACATGATAACAAATGAAATCTGTCCTAATAGGTAACTCTAGATCTTCCCTATAAATTTTAAAAGCTTTAATCATAATTTAAAAAAACAAAAAAAACAAACAATCTTTATTCTACAATAGATGCAGTAATACATAGGATTTACTTCAGATTTTCCTCTTTTGACAATTTAAAACCACAAAGCACAATCTGCTTAAACCAATTTCTGATTCAGAGCTATGACAGTGAACTGAGGGAATGGCATAAAATTAAATTCTCTGAAATGGAATACTAAGCAATAAATACAACAAATGCTCATAAAATTTTAGCCATTATTTTTTTAAATCAGCTATTCACAGTGATTTCTTAGCAGGAAAATCTCTACTTGAGTATTTGTTTACTGCCTTATAGATTCATATTGGATTGATTTAAGAATCTTTCCCTTAAACAATATACCTTATTATATGGATAAGGGATAGCTTGTTTGATTGTGAAATGCAATAATGAATGTGTGATAGAATATTTAATCGTGATAATTGCCAGCATCTATCACAGGGGTGGGGGGCAAGAGGGGTGGCTGCCCAAGGTATATTAGGTGCCTCAAGTTGGTAACTCAATATGCTGATCTAATATGTTAGGTTTGTGAGTTTTAAACTCTGCACTTTCATTTTTATCAAATTAAAAGGTTATATAAAAATAATTGTCTATTTTCTTTTTTTCCATTAATAGGATAATGAGTTACATGTAATTGAATGCAACGTGAGAGTGTCTAGATCATTTCCTTTTGTATCCAAAGTGTTAGATCATGATTTTATTGCAACTGCAACAAGAGTTATTATGGGAGAAGATGTTCCACCAATTCAAAAAATCTATTGTAAAGGACGAGTGGGTGTAAAGGTAATGTAAATAAGAAAAATATGAACATATATTTTAAATTTAACAATATAAAAATGAATACAAATCACAATCAAACCTTCTTATTATGATCTCTTTTTATGTGTTATCTTTCCTCTGGTCCTGTTCCCATGAAAGCTATTTTTATATATATATACAAACTTATAACAATGTGGGTGTTATTTCTCTCAAATCCTGGATAATACGTTACATTTTTTATATGCATTAAAAAAATCTAAAGCTAACAAATCTGGAGGCGAAATTTTTTGGTAGCGAATGCTACATCTCATTTGCAACCAATTTAATTAGGGGATTAAACATTCAGCAAAACATGTTTGCAAAAGTCTGGAGGACGTAGTGCAGCTATTTTGGAGAGAAAAGCAAGACTGCATATCTGAAGAAGAGGAAGATAGTGATAAAGACAAGATTATAGAAAAATCTGCACCATCAAATAAACATAAGTTGTCAATTTTAGACGAAATTTAATGATTTATTCTGTACACTGATAATGTACCACCTGAACGTTTACATTTGCATAGTTCTGTTAAAAATGTAATTTCTAAAAATTAAATACATTCATGTAGACAGACTTCAATAACTGAGTTTTCTTCCAAAATAAATGTGTTAACATTACACGTAACATACATTACTCCCAAGCGTATTTCATAACACTTAGTTTCCTTTCTTTCCTGAATATTACGATATGAATACCAATTTTCATGAAAATCGTATGATAATGAGATTTGACTGTATATTGCAAGAATTTATGCATAAATGTAAAATAAAATAATACATATAAAAACAAGAACTATTCTTAAAATATATTTTGTGTTCCTAATGAAGTCTTCAGCTAAAGCATGTTGGCAATAAAAGCATATTCCACAATACCATTTGCTTCCATGTTTTATTATTTCTATATGAAGAAATGCATAATTTAAATTTAATATTACACACGAAATATAAAAATGAAGAAATATATGTCTCATTATTTTTTCTTCTACAGGTGCCTCAATTCTCATTTTCTCGATTAGCTGGTGCTGATGTAACTCTTGGAGTAGAAATGGCAAGCACGGGAGAAGTAGCCTGTTTTGGAGAAAACCGATACGAAGCATACTTAAAAGCAATGATAAGCACAGGATTTCGAATTCCTCAACGTAGCATTCTACTCTCTATTGGAAGCTACAATGTATGTACTTAACTTTTATGTAATTTTGCCCTAAAATTTCTTTCCTTCTATCTTTCTCTTTACATGGTTATAATATAATGATTTTGGAACATTGAAAAATGCAGAAAATTTAAAAGACAGTTGGAAATACTAAGGATATGATATTACTTAATAATAACTAAGTGAGCTTACTTTCTAATAAATGATGACATTTGGGTAAAGCAATTAAATTATTAATAATTAAAAATTAAAAGAAGCATTTAGAAAGCAAATGATTAAAGAAATTTCATTTCATTCTATATTCATATCTTAATGGCTTTAATATTAATATCTTTATCTGTTTGCTAAATTTGGAGTAATTTAATATAAAATATAACACCAAGCCTGTGGGATTTTACAGAAGGAATCATTTATCTTTGGAAGAACTGATGTTTGCATGCAGGCAGGGCTGGCTGGAAGACAGTACTAATGGTTCGAGCACACAAAGCCTGCAATCCTGCCTTCATGATCCTAGTATTTTGTTGATGCCTTTTTTATAATAAAAGGTACCGACTTTGGACAACTTGCACTGGGCCCTCCTAGTTTCTTGGGTCGGGCTTGGATGTAGGAATTTGACGTGTGTTGAATTGTGGCTTTCTGTAGAATTTTGCATATCTGAGTTTATTTTCAACGTGTGTGGCACAAATGTGGAATAAGTTCTGTAGCAAAAAAAAAAAGTTGATATGCACAACTGTGTAATCGGTATATTCCCCACAGGAGTTTATTTTGTGAGATCATTACATTTAGGTTATTTTGTATACGTCATGAATCGCCACAAGTTTTTAGTCTTAAAATACAAACAAAATTTAACAAAATTCTTTCGTTCATACAATAATTTTTGTAGATTATAATAATTAATCATATTTTTAGATAGTGTTTTAAATTTCAGATTTAAAAAGATTTTGCTTGGTTTTATTTTTGTATTGAATTTAGCATAAAATGGAATTGCTGCCAAGTGTCAGAACTCTCGAACGAATGGGTTATAAACTCTATGCAAGCCGAGGCACTGCAGATGTATATAATTCACACAGAATTAATGCAAGTATCAGAATTAGTAATATTCTAATTAAAAGTTTATTTGTAGAGTAATAAGCCCTCTGTATTCATGCTAATTAGTTTCCTAAGAATTTGTATAACATTTGAAACCATATAATCAGGAAAGATATGATTAATACCATATTTACCTGAATAAATTCCGATGTCTCATTAGAACCCCCCCCCCCTTTGGTCATTTTCATGGAAAAAAATATTCTCAAATTTAAACAAACCTCTATTTTTTTTAATGTTTTGATGATTATTTAAATCCACATGATTTGTTTTTCTATGAATAGACATGAATGAAATTAGAAATTGTCATAGATATATGGAAATCATCCCTTAACGTCCAAAGAGCCGTAATTCAAGGTACTCGCACGCAAGAGCGGCAACCTGATTGAAGCATGGCACAGCCGATCACACCCATATGAGGTATAGCGTTTATTTGCCCCTCCCCTCCCCCAAGCCAGGTGCAGCGTTTATTTGCATCAAAGCAATAGTCTGACTACTTCCTGGCATGATTTGGGCCTTTTAATTCGTGTGGAACAATGTCTGAAGAGCACAACATAGCTAAGTATTGTTGCTGATCAAGTTCATCCAATCATGTTGATGGCATATTGCAATGGAGATGGCTTCTTCCAACAAGACAATGCGCCACGGTTCTCGTATTGTGCAGGAGTGATTTCAACCAGGTTTCAATCCAATTGAGCATTTTTGGGAAGAAGTTGAAAAAGCTATCAGGCAGCTGGTTCCACAAGCATCAAATCTTACACAAATGGACAGTGCTATTCTTTTACCATAATGTCAGATTCCTTGCATGATCTTAGTATTTATTCATAGTTATAGCTTCTGACTATTCATGCATTTGCCACCAGATCAAGGCGAATCACTTTCTAGTCGTTATTTATTTAGATCTGATTAATTAGATAGCTACATTTCGTGTCAACAAAATGGCACCAATCAAAAAAATATTTTTTTTCCCCCTCCAAGCGAATTTAATTCGAGATCACCTTTTTCTATCATTTTTTTGAAAAAAACCCAAAAAAAAACAAAAAAAAACCTCTGGATATATTCAGGTAAATATGGTAATTGGTGAAGATACTTTTCTTTTGTTGCGTTTAAATTTTACTTAGTTTTATCTACTTAAGGTAGATTCTAAAATCTTCCAACCCATATTTTCAGTTATATTTCCCATAAATATGAAGAGACCATTTGGAGATTCGTTCTGTAGAAATTTAGCTTTATGCATGATATTATTAGTGAAGACAGTCACATGACACAATTCAACATGAAGTGTGTTCAACATACCTGAAAAGGTGGTGTGGAATTGATTACGAAGGAAGAGGTGTTCACTGTGGAGTATTATTTGAAGACTTAATTCCTTCAAAAGTAGTTTTCAATTTCAACATTTACTTGTAAATCATGGAATAACCTATATCGTGCCAAATTTATAATTGATATCTTTCTTTGTTCAAAAGAAACAAAAGGAAATATGGGTTGCAGCTCTTTAGTATCTGTAATAATCAAGGGTTCATAACAATAAAAATGATTGTAAATGGATCAGAAAATTTTGTCCATTCAATACCTCTTGGGTGTAGAAAGTAGTAAGAAAATTCCACTGGACTCAAACCAAGCACCTTAGTTTTACTTTTATAACTAATTAGTATTTATGGATGTTGAGGCTTTTTATAGAAATTATAAAATTGATCTCCTGAAATATTCTGTTTAATTTGTAAAATTTTATTTTTTAGGTTGAAGAAGTAACTTGGCCTTTTGCTAATTTAGAAGAAAATACTAGTAAAAAAACCTTGAGCAATATTTTTGATTGTTTAGCAGAGAAGAAATTTGATCTCGTCATTAACTTGGCAATGAGGCACAGTGGTGCACGTCGTCTCTCTTCATTTGTTTGGTCATCATATAAAACACATGGTTATGAAACAAGACGAATGGCAGTAGATTTCTCCATTCCTCTCATTACTGACATTAAATGTGCTAAACTTATGGTTGAGGTAATTTTTTTAAAAATTTTTATGTATAGTTAGCCTCCATAAAAGCTATACATGTACATATATCAAATTAACCTAGGTGACTTCTATACAACATTAAACATTTTTGAGGAGAAAAAATATACAAAACTAATGAGCAGTTTGCTTTAATATCAATCAATTTAAAGATTGGCTGTATCTAAGAGGATTATGGACACAATGTTACAGGTTTTAGATATTAAAAACAGCAAATAAGATTATTAGGGGCTATGCTACGAGCTGTGATCATTTCATAATGTAATAATTATTTCACAGGTGAGAGAGGGGAAGGGAGGGAGGCTGTGCCAGAACTGATATATCCTTCCTTTAAAACTAATCACGGTAAAAGAATATAAAAAATTGAAACTTGCCCAACATGGTACCAGATCCCTCATGATCATGTTGCCCCTCAATAATTTCTGAAGTGTATTGATATGGTTAAAGATAGAGGGCATATATTATATGCAAATCTGATTGCCATCAATACAAATTCTACATATACATTTTATCCTACTGCAACAGAAAATGCATTAAATCTGAATAAAATTAATTAATCCAAAATTATAATTTTATTTATTTAATGCTAAAATACAATTATAATTCAAAGAAGACAACTGATCTTTGTTTAACTTAGATATTTAATATACCGAATGATCCAAAAGTGTGTTACATTCCTTCCATTGTTAACGGCATTTTCAGTATTTGCTTTCCAGCGATTCAATGCTTTCATAAGAATCACAAGGCACGCGCAAAACAATGTAAAGGACAAGAATTCGTCACAGCAAAACAATTATTAGTTTCATGAAAAAATCTAACACTTTTGGATCACCCGCTGGAAATCGGCAAGCAAAATTCTCAAATAATTCTGCAAACCTCTAAACCCTGATGCATTTCTATGAACAGAGAAAATGCCTAACACTTTGCACTGTTAAATTCCTTGTCAAAAATGGTAAAAAAACAATAAGAAAAACTGTGGAATTGAACAAAATATAATAAAATGAGAACTTAAATCTACAAAGACCAAATGAAAAAAAACCCACTGGACATGTAATTTGAAGACTGCCTTCATTCTCAATAGCCAAAGAATTTGGCTCTAGTTCCTTTGCCATTGAGAATGAAGGCATCATTCGAATTACGTATCTGGTAATTTTTTTTTTTATTTTATTTTACATTTTTCTTTGTGGATTAAATGTTTTCATTTTCCAGGAGAGTTGAGGCACAGGTTTCAGTGGATCTGGAGATCCTTGAGTCGCAGGGTTGAATCCCACTGTGGCATGGATGTTTGTTTGTTGTTTACTAACCTTGCAGAAACTTACAGAAAACACTATTATTTATTATTCCTTGCTCAGTAGTAATAATAATCTACAGGCAAAAAATCCTCCAAATTCGAGAAAACATACTTTCCTTTAATAGTTACAGAATTACCGTAATTTTCGGTATACAATATGTGTACTATGCAAAATAAAAGTTAAAAAAATCATTACAGCATATTATAAATTATTATTATAAATAACACAGCATTCCATTTTCTGTTAATAAAATCAGGGAAAATACGATGGGGGGAGGGGTTCAAACGAAGTTGTATCTAATATTGAATATACAATACGCAAATTTATTCACTTTTTTCTCAATTTCTTAAAATTGCATATGGTTGATGGATGTAGGAGAGATGGACGAGACAAGAACCTTGGTATACAGTAATTAATGGATATAATAATCTGATAATAAATTCTGGACAAATTAAAATTTTAATAGGCAAAGCTAATAATTTTAATCACTGTCAAGAAAATTTGGGATATTGGTTTCCCTTGGCAGTAAGATCCCAGGTTTTCCCAGCAGCTTTTCAAGATGGTTTAGTGACTGTTGTTCTGCATGAAATCTGTAATAATAAAGTTCAAAAAGTAAAGCAAATTACTTAGCCATTAAATAGAGCTGAGTAATAAATGCGACCAGTCTTAATGAAATCAATCAAGGAAGTTAGGGGACGCTATTCCTCACTTTTACCGATGTTTGCTATTACACTTTGCACTATAATACACGGAAGCATATTATATACGAGAAATTTTTCAAGAATAAAGTAAAAACTTACACAAGTGCATATTATATACCAAAACTTATGGTAAATATTCCTTGATTCTAAGAGAATGAAACAAAACTGGCAATTTATCCAGAAAAAAGAAATTTTCTTATTTTATTAATCTATTCTATTAACTAAACTAAAATTATAGATGTAGAAGAAAAGAAGGATGAGACACAAAACACTGGAATAAAACAAAATTGGACGCAGAATGGTAAGACCCCATAAAAAAGCTGACGTTTTAGATAGACTATCCTTTGTCCGAGCAAAAAATAAAAGTAGTAATAATAAATAATCCTTTTATATTTTGCTTTGACAAAGGATAATCTGTCTGAAACATCAGCTTTTTTTCAGGGTCTTACCACTCTGTCCAATTTTATTTAAAATTATAGGAATAGAAATTTTTATTTCAATTTTCCAGAAGAACTCTAAAAATTCTCACATAAAGTAAACTTTTACTTTGATTTAGGCATTAAGATTAATTGGTGGTCCACCTCCTTTGAAAACCCATATTGATTGTGTAACTTCCAGAAACATCGTACGCTTACCAGGTTAGAACTTTGTGCATTGAAAACTATTAATATATATTTCTTTAAAAGAAGCTATTAATTATATTCATTAAATAACTTTGTTTAGTCAAGAGAGACTTAAATCATAGTCCTTTCATATGAGGCTTTTGAATAAAGTAGTACATCGCTCAGTGGTGAGGTTAGAGTGGAGATGCCACTGGGCATTGTCTGCATAGGGGACACTCTATATTACATACGGGGAGGGGGGAGTACAGAGGCATGGCCAATGTGTGCAAAGTACATGGGCACAACGAATTAGGGGCGCTAAAAAGCTAAATTGAAGAGGCGCTAAAAAGCTAAATTGAAGAGGCGCTAAAAAGTGAAAAATTGAATACTGGCGCTAAAAAGCTAGCTACGCCACTGGGGGAGTACTCTAAATTGTAAAATTATTTACATTCTATGTTTGGAGAATGGGTTTGCTGGGTTAGCTACTACATGTACATATGCTTTAGGGTTTGTTTTTTATTACCTTAGACTTCCAGTTTATGAACACTGTGCATGGTAAGAGCATAATTTTGAAGAAACTATAATCATTTTCTCATACACATATAGTGGATTGCTGGTGAAAACAATCCCAAGCATCTTGCACCTCTTCATCTGAGCAAAATTTGTGATTCTACAGATATTTCTTCAGGTCCCTGAAAGTTGAAATGCAAGCCAAGACCATAAACAAAGAAAGTAATAATATGCTTACAAATAGAAAAATTTCTACTTTATTTACAATGATTGTTTGAGATTTTCCAAGAAATAAACAGATTTTATTGATAAAATAAAAATTGAACTCTAAAAAAGTACGACCAAATTAAGTTGAACACTCGGTAACTTGATACAACTAAACCTGTCTACACTGAGCAGCCATGATTATATCCAAAAGCACTCAAAACAAATGAATAAGAGAAACTGAAATAAAAATTGAATTTTTAAGTTTCTAATGTAAAGATTAGAATACAATTTGAATGTTCCTGTTCTATAAGATTGTGCTAGCTCTTGAATCTCTAAAAAGTTCTCAGGGAATCTAGTTATAGGATTGGAACTATTTGGTCTAAAAAAAAAATCTGTTTTTGCTAAGCAGAGCTCAGAGATAGCTCTTACCTGATAGACGTGATGACATCTCTCTCCCTCCTCTCAGTGGCCATTCAATGACCCAGAGATTCATGTCAGACCAGGCATGATTGATCTTGCTTATATCTGAAATAGTCTGTAAATGTACAGATACACTATTTTATATTCCAGCAGGATATATTAGGTATGCTTGAATTCTAGGTTGAATTCTGACAGATTTGTTTTTCTCAGCTTATGAAACTAAATTAATAGTATATTTTTGGCTGGTTTGTATTAATATTATTCTTGAGGAGAGGTTTTAGCAGAGGAACCTTGAAGATCATGACCCTCATGGGAATTTTACAGATTCTCATGTCGCTTCAGAAGAAAAGTTCAGACTATTTTATGGAAAGACTGCCAAGATATTTTCGTTCTCCCTAAGTTTAAATCAGAAGACCAGAAAATAATACCAATGACCTCCCCAAGCTTCCTTTGCTAAAGCCTCCCTATTTATTTGTTTTGTTATTTAATTAAACTTTATTTTAAATGCAAATAACTCTAAAATGATTTTCATAGGATTGATTGATCTACATGTTCATTTGCGAGAACCTGGAGCAACTCACAAAGAAGATTTTGCGTCAGGAACTGCAGCTGCTTTAGCTGGTGGAATAACTCTTGTTTGTGCAATGCCAAATACAAATCCTGCAGTCATTGATAAACAAACTATGAGCTTAGTGAAAGATGTGAGTTTTTTTTTTTAAATGGTGACCTTGAACTATTTATTTTAAACCTTAAGTAGTTTATATGAGGGGAAGTGAGTAAGTAAGATACAAATGGATATAGAAATGAAACAAATACGAGTACTGATTTGAAAACTACCTTTATTTCTCTGCATAATCTCCCTGTACATTGAGGCACTTGTCCCATTGTTTCACAAGCCCCTCAAAACCAGTAATATAAAATTCTCTGGGCTGCTGTCTAAATTTGGAAGAGAAAAGAATACACATACCATTATAATTGAAGATGAAACTGAAATAAATGTTTTAATGCAAAAAAAAAACTTCCTATTGTAAATGATACTTGAATACAATATTTTTTTTTCCAGTTAGCAAAAAGTGGTGCACGATGTGATTATGCTCTTATAGCAGGGGCAGCTAATAATAACATGGAATTAATATCTGAAATAAAATCAGATGTTGTTGCACTGAAAATGTACTTAAACGAGACATTTAATGCACTACATCTGAAAGACATGACCATATGGAATAAGGTATTTATTTCGTTATATTTATATAATAACCTACTAAATTTACATTTTTATTAACATAGCTGTATAAATTTTGTTTCCAGCACTTTGAGTGTTGTCCTAAATCACTTCCCATTGCTGTACATGCAGAGAGACATTCCTTAGGTGCCGTACTGTTTTTGGCAAATTTGTATCAACGTCATGTCCATATATGTCATGTTGCACGTAGAGAAGAAGTAACTAGATTTTTAAAATAAAAATTATCATAAATCAAAACTTTTGCAGGCTTGCTTTAAAAATTTGTCTTTTCTAAACTATATAAATTCTAAATCTCCATTTTTTTTGTTTTAGATTGAAATGATTCGCATGGCAAAAGAGCGAGGCATTCCAGTTACTTGTGAAGTAACGCCGCATCATCTATTTTTGACTGAAGATGATAGGATTGAATTGGGACCTAATAAAATACAAGTACGCCCTTCTTTAGGAACCGAGGATGATCGACAATCATTATGGGATAACATGGACATCATAGATTGCATTGCTACAGATCATGGTTTAGATTTTTTCTTTTGAAAACATAAATTTTATTTAGTTAAATTTTGTAAATTTTAATTCATATTTTTTTTCCTTAAATAATCTAAGCTCCACATGCTTTGGAAGAAAAAATAAGTGAAAATGCCCCTCCTGGTTTTCCTGGTTTAGAAACAATGCTTCCGCTTTTGCTGACTGCAGTTGCTGAAGGACGTTTAACATTAGAGGTGAATTATAAAGTTATATTATGTGTGAGCTTTTTTTTATTACATAAAAATATTGTGCACTCAAACTTCTGTTTTTATCAAGGAATGTTGCTAGGTTGGTGGCCGAGGCAGAAATCTAATTGTTATCGAAAACAATATGAGAAATGTGGCACCTTATTTCCTTGCATTTAGTCTGAGGATTAAACTTTTTTTGCTTTGAAATTTTACCTAAAACTGACTATATGCGGGGTGGACTTTGTGCAAAATTTTAAGGCATATGCAGACCACCTTGGCAACTAATTCTATCCCCCCTACCAAGCAGGATTGGGCCAGCATTTGGAATGCATATTTTATTAAATGCAGACTATAGGAGGGGCAGTACTGTGAAAATATCTTGGAATGTATTGTTTATTAAATGTGGACTAAAGGAAGGGGGGACTAAACGTACGAAAATATGGTAAGTTGCAGGTTCAAATCTCACTTTGGGGATGGATGCTTGTGTTTGTCCTTTACTGACAACCTTGTGTTGGGCTTCAGCCCATTGAGGGACAACCTTCAAGTTATTTAGATATTAATATAAAAAATAAAAAAAAATAAAATACAGTAATCCTCGGTTTTCACGTCAAATTTTTTGCTTACCTCTCCCTTCATACCTGATGGGAAATTCTTTTATCTGTGGTTTGTCCTGATCTATTTTTATCTGGGCGTCACCTTTTTGTTTGCTGCATTTTAGGGAATTCCCCTATGTTCACAAGGGAAAATGTATTCAGTGAAAGTAAATAGTATCAGCGTCATTTGGCAAACCTTATGTTTGCAAACCTGCATTATTGAGACATCTTAACATGGCTTCAGAAAGAAAAACTGTGACAAAATGAGCAAGTAAGATTTTGTCACAAGAAAATAAATTGACTGAGAGAAAGAGGAGTATCGACTGAATATTTGGAGTAAACGAATCCACTGTTTCCATGATAAAGAAAAACGAAAAGGCCATCATAATTAAAATAAAATACTAAAAATCACCTTTGAGTCAACTGGTAATTTGGTATCTCCTTTAACCTCCTTTTTTCTCATAAGGTTTTGGTCCTGTTATCCGCAAATTCAGTAGACACTGAAAAACCCCTAGTGGATAATGAGGGCTTACAGTATAGTATTACTTCTCTGAAACGCCAAGAGTAATTTGTTTACTTATTAGTGCTTTAATTAAATAAATGAGATAAAAACATGCACATCTCGACTTTTGGAATATTTTATAATAATCCCGTTTTCTGTTCATAATAACATCAAAGAAAATGGCATGATTTCCAAAAGAGACCGTTGGAACCTCATCAGGTGACAGGACAATTACATCCTGGTTATTTGCATCCCAGACATTTGCATTTCTCATCAATAGCCTTCTATTATATGATTTCAAATTTTAAATAATGATCCATGAAAAGTTCTACTGTTCCCAACTTAGATGATTGTTTTTCCGTTATGAAGTCCCGTTTCCAACAACGAATATGATTTTCCCCGTGATAATAGTATTTCCTCATCTGAAGTCACATACTAAGCACTTTAAAAACAATTTCCAATATGTTTAGGATGAAAAGTCGGAGGAAAAAAACTCCCCCTTTAGATCAACATCAAGTGCAAAAGACTTTTACTATCTGAACTCAAAAAACTAGAATTTATATTGAAATAATTTTTTCCCTTAGGACATAGAAAATAAACTACATCATAATCCAAAGCAAATATTTAAATTGCCAAATCAATTGAATACATATATAGAAGTGGATTTGGATGAGGAATGGGTAGTTCCTGATAAACTCCCATTTTCAAAGGCTAAATGGACTCCATTTGCTGGCCGAAAAATGCGAGGAGTAGTACGTCGGGTAGTTCTCAGAGGTGAAATTGCCTACATAGATGAAAAGGTAGGTAATGATTTTTATAAGTGCTTTATAGTTTCATTTGTTAGTTAGATAAATGGAGTACATTTCTAGCCAAAGTTAAGGCATGGCACTTGGATAAGGAATGATTTTAACCTTCCACATTCTTTCTTATTTTATTATTTAATAAAGATCTTGCAGAATTTTTTTGAATCCACATGTGGATGTTGCTAAATTTACAGGGGTTTATTTACAGGTATTGGTTCCACCAGGATTTGGTGTTGATGTTCGTTCACCAACTGTAGTAGAGAGAGGAGAAAAAGAATGGAACCAGTCGACACACATGGTATGGATTTAGATAAGAGTAAGAACGTAATTACCAAATTGCATTATACTCAAAATTAAATAATGAAATTAAAAATGTGCATCAATATTTTCTAATCTTTCTTATTAATTCATTCTTGTTTTAAATATATTTTGAATTTGCATATTTTAATTATCGAAACTGTATTCTTAATTATTATTGAATGGATATTTATAAGAGAAAAGGACGAGACACAATAACTTCAGGATAATTCTCTAATATTCTATTTGCTTTTAGAGAATTATCCCTTTTTTGCTTTGATAAAGGATAGGCTCTATCCGAAACGTCAGCTCTTTATTTGATTTTTTAGTTTTATTTTGATTTTACTTATATATTTATTATTTTATTATTTGTTAATTATTATTTTATTTTTCAGTTGTATTTATTAACTAATTATTATTGAAACATTCATATCAATTTCAAAATCAAGAATTAGCAAATTTGACTTCTCTATTAGATAAATGCAAAATTGACTCCTGATGATGCTTTCTTGAAAATACTGTCACCATCAAAACATTCCCTTTCTGTTTTAGATCAAACAAATGGTAAGTAAAAAATCTATGTAGGCATATCAATTTCTCATTGTATTAAATATTAAGTAACATTTAATTAAAAGCAAGGGAGATAATGAATAAAAAGCTTTTTATTTTCCCTCCAGAATTATATAAGCAAATGCTCCAAGAACTCGGCATAAACCAATCATCTCCTAAATTTTCGCTAGAAAAAGATCTTTCTCCAAAATCGGAATTTATTCCTGGATTAGAATTTAACAAAGTTACAGATTTTTCATATGGACTGAAGAGACAGCACATATTGTCTGTTAGTATGTTTGATAAAGAGCAGGTAGGAACAGGATTTTTATTAAAATTCTATGAATCACTGATAAAAGTTTTCCATATCCTGCGTTTGTATTAAGAATTGTCTTTACACAGTTCACATGTTCTTAATTTTAGCTTAATGTCATATTCAATTTTGCACAACATTTAAGAGTTTGTGTCCAAAAAGAACGGCCACTGGATTCCATTTTAAAAGTAAATATTTGATCTTAATTGTTTTAAACTATTTTGATTTAAGGTGATTTCACATAAATCCTAAAACAAATTTTTTGTAGTGCAGAATAGCTTACACTTTTTAATTCATAAGTTTGTGTAACATAAGTTCATATCCTGCCGTAAGCATGGATACAATGCACAATTTATCACTAATATTATACTGAGCCTAGTTTTCCATAAAGCATTAATCTTACTGTGACCATATGTCCTGGATTGTCCAGGACAGTCCCGATTTTTTTTTATCTGTCCCGAGTCCCGAATAAGTCATTCAGGACGCATTTTTGTCCCGGTTTTGTCTTCTGCGAAGGAATATATGAAGGAATTTGAAGTCATGGCATATTTGAAGTAGGTAGGAAATAACATGAATCATCTTTTTCCTTTTCTGTCTGGTTTTCAGTGTTCAGGAAATGGTCACATTAATTAATCTTCTACTGCTAATTAATTTTACTGAAGGGAGATAAATACACTCATGTGTTGTTGCTTCTGGGAAAATGCCAAACCCTCAGCTGAAACTGCACACGATTAATCCTAATGTGCTAAGATATATGCAAGCATATGCAAACAATAGTCAAAGCACCCAAAACATCTAACAAACCTAAGTAACAATTTTTTTAATAACCTATTGCTTTTGTTGGCTGCAACTATGCTTTTGCAATGATTTTGTCAATCTGCAAACTTCATGTGAATAATTTTCTCCAAAGTTTGTTCAGTTGGACTTTGTTAATAGAGAGAAATCCAATATCTGTTAAAACTGAGGACATGAAATGATAGGTATTATGTGAAATATTTTAGCAAGAAAGTTAAAAGATAATAAAAAATTGTTTTGTAATTATAAATATTTGCCCCTTTTTAGTCTTTTTAATTGAGACCAATGTTTGATCTTGTAAAATAGTTATCAATGTCTTTGACTAATTTTTGCAATGAATAAATATTTGTTTTTGTTAGGGAAAAGTAATGGCATTAATATTTTACGAAGTGAGTACACGTACAAGCTGCTCTTTTGCTGCTGCCATGGAAAGGTTAGGAGGACGAGTAATATATATGAATGAAACTAGTTCTTCTGTGAAGAAAGGTGAAACGCTTGAAGGTATGTTATAAATGTTATGGCAAATAGGCTATATTACAGGTATATTTTTGATATTTATGTAAATAAGTGAATACAATGGGATACTTGGATGCATGAGGGATACAATGGGATACTTGGACTGTATTCACTTACCCTTGTGGAGCATCAATGCTATGCCTCTTAAGCTGAAATTTTCCAATGGGGTTTTGAGGCATGAAACCTGAATCCATAGATAATAGGTTCATTAAAGTTTGGAATAATAAATCCTGGATGGTGATGTGGAAGGACAACAAGTGGATGAAGTTTGATGAAGAAGCAGAGGGTATAGCAGGCATTTATGGAAACTGTACAATGATTCTGATAAAGAATCGGACTTGGATGGCCTCTGTTCTACGCATGAAGATGCGTAATTTAATGTAATTGTGACTTGTAAAAAAAAAATTTATACCAAGGTTTGTATTGCTTACGTTATTGCTGTTGCATTTGAGGTGTTTCTAGAGCAATGAACTTCAGGCACGTCATTCATATTAAAAAAAAATTTGTTAAACCCGCATCCATGTATTCCCTCACCCCCTCATCCTCAGGGTCTAAAAAGCATATACTGTAATCTGCACGGTATATTTGCAAAAACACAGTAACTCTTAATAAAGTCAATGTTAAAATTCAGAACTAATTACTAATGCAATTAGACATTTTCTAATTAAAAGTAATCTACTTGAGAACTTATACTATGGAAATAATATTAAGATGAAATTATAATAAAATGAAAAACATTTTTGCAAATATATTGGCTGTTACTTATCATTACATTATTTAAAACATCATTTGTATCAACTTATCATTTGTATAGTTTTAATAGTATGTGCCTAAAAAAATAATTTGTTCTAGATTCTATAATGGTGATGTCTGGCTATAGTAATATCATTGTCTTGCGTCATCCTGAACCTGGAGCAGTTTCTGTAAGTATTAAGACCTATCAAACTTGTCATTTACTGATAACATATTGGTGCATATGAAATGTCTGTAATAAATCATCTGCATGCCCTACAAAAATAGGAAGTGGTCAGAAGATCTTAACTGCATCTATACACATTTCTGCCGCTGTGAATTTAACAAGGGAACCCCACATAGCCTAGCCTCTTTATGGATGGAGTCCTTGTATGGCTACGTATGCTGAATTTTTTGTTTTCACGGTTTATTTTGAAAGAAACACAATTTCACACTCTTATTTTGCAAGCATCTATAGTAGCTTCAGATGAGTAACATATTTCAATTTGGTGGAAATCTGTGACATACATGTTCGAGGGATTCCCTTGTAAGTTCTGGAAGGCAAAGCTAATACACAGTTGAATTTCAGAAGGTTTCTCTCTTAGGAACCGGTATAAATGTGCCAAAAGAGATGATAATCTTAGAGAGCAAGTCTGGAGAATAAATTATGTGCAGCACAAGGTTCTGTATTCCATTCAATTAAATTTTTTGGGGAAGGGAGAAGCAGGAGAACAAGCATCGACTAGAGGATCTGCAGTTTTATCAAAATTGATAGTTTGATATGGAGCTTTTCTGTACAATAACAATCTTCTAAGATCGAGAACTCGCACTTGTAAGGGTGGAATTTGAAAGCTCCTGTTCACACCTATTATTTTGAAGGTCAAGGATACTAAATGTGGTTGAATATAGAGGATCCATTTTCCGTCACAAATAAGCAACCGAGATTTTTCATGTAATTTATATAAGGGGCTGTGCATTTCTGGAGATAAACTTTGTCACAATTAATATATGTCACAGTTTCTTGTTATGTGTCAAATCTGAGAATGCTAAAGCAGATATTTCATATGTCCAATAGAAAATTGTTGCTCAATTCACTTTACAATTTACCTAAAGCTTAAAATTTCCATACTTGTAACTTAGTATCATTCTGATAATATTAATACTTTTAAAATTCATGTGGAAATCAAATTAGATGTTGATTAGCGTAGATAGCGTTAGAACAACAAATAGATTATAGAGTAAAATACATAAAGCAACAAAATTTAATTTAACCTTAAAAAAATCTCATTGATGAATTGAGAAAAATGACATGGATAAGTGCGTTACAGTGAAAGAAGTAGATTTAAGAATATAGAAAATATCACATGAAAGCATTTAAGGAGAGTATATAGCTGAATTTTCACATTTACAGGTATTTAAATTTCCATAAATTTTCATTCAATTCTGTTTTGTCTTAAGCGTGTAGCAGCTCATCTTCAAAAGCCCCTTATTAATGGTGGAGATGGAACTGGTGAACATCCAACACAAGCCTTATTAGATGTTTTCACAATTCGACAAGAAATTGGAACAGTAAATGGCCTGACTGTAAGTAATGAATGAATTTAATTTTCTGCTTTAGATATTAATTAGTTTGCTGTTTTTAATTGCATGCTTTATATTATTACATCAACAGCAGAAATAATTTGGAAAGGGGAGGGTACAAGACAAAGCCATCAAAGACGTACCGGCATATTCACCAAACGGGATTAACACTGGAATCAGCTTTGAGTGATACTTTTTGTATTCACCATGACAAAATGCTCGGATTAAGTATCAATTTGATTCACCATTTGATTCAAGTTTATCCGAGGATTACCTATCGAATCGAGAATAAATGCTTGTGTAATTCTGATACAAGATGGACGATTCTACAGACACTTTCAATGACTTACAAGGGAACCCCACATAGCTTAACCGCTTTAACAATGGAGTTCTTATATGGCTATGCATGCTGAAATTTTTTCGTTTTCGCGGTTTATTTTGAAAGAAACACAATTTTGCACTCTCTGGTTTTGTAAGCATCTGTAGTACCTTCAGATGAGTAACATATTTCAATTTGGTAGAAATCTGTGACATACATGTTCGAGGGATTCCCTTGTTAGTGCAGTATTTCTTCAAAATCTGGTTTAAGAAGAATCTACCTCAGAAACTATTTTCAGTTAGAAAGGATGACATAACCTGCTTAGATTCTTAATGTCGCTACAAACAGTATAAAGAATGTGTTTTATCGCATGATGAACACTTGATAGTCTACAATAAGGGATGCACCTTTCATTTTTACGTAGGTATTTGAAATTCGGAAGTGAAAAGAATATCTGCCTTTCATGTTGTCTTCATCATGCCGTAACCAATCAGATTGAGTCTTACAAAGAATTGTGAATTAGTCCAAAAATCACTCAATCTGAGGTTGGTGAATGCCAAATATAATCCTGAATGAAGTACGGTAATCCTGAATCGTGAATTAAGCGATTTTAGCTTTAATCCTCAGTTGGTGAATACGGCCAATATGGGGTTGAAAGTAAAATTATAGGTGGTGTTTGTTTCTTCTTCTGATACAGAGTGCAGATCATTGCCAAGTGCCTCCTCCCCCCCCCCTTCTGAATCATAGCAGTATACTAGGATCCATCATGATAAGTCAGTTGCAAAATTCCAACCTTATTGGCTTTGTTCTGCTCTCCCTTTTGTGTATTTATTAGCCAAGAACAGACTGTAAAGGGTATCCCAAAATGAGATAAAATGGTACGTGCCAATGTTCTCCCCAGAAAATTTTATTCAGGTGGGTGGAAACGTAAAATAGCTGGGTGGACAACAATTAGAAACAAATGAAACATTATGCAGGTGGTGCAGTTTTTCTTGTATTCAGCCGGGCAGCACGCCCCTTCAAAAGGGCCTGGGGAGAACTGTGTGTATAGAGTTACGCCACTTTTAAGTGGTGCCATTAGTGCCAGAAACTTGGAAATTGTGCATTTTAAACATCTTGTATGCAATAGAGACTTGACAAGAAGATCGAAAAATTTTTTCGTGAATTTTTTTCTTACTGCACGAGAATTGTCTAACGAAAGTGATGTCATATTCTTTTTATTTTCGTATTAAGAAGAAAAAAAAAATCTTAACTGTAAAAAGTATTTAAATGCTTATCTGGCACATGCTAAGTCAAAATTCGATATAGTGAGGTTTTCCAAGAAAACGTTTTGATATAATGAGGGGAAAATACATTGAAGTAATAGTGAAAATGCAGGGAAATAAAATTTTTTCGAGATATCGAGGTTCAACTGCATATTTAAGGCATCTAAATCCTAAAAGATCAGAATTTTTTTTTGCCTTAAACAGGTTTCTCTTAAATTAATACAAATACAGTGGGTGCTGCTTAATGTGATCACTTTGGGACTAAGCCAAAGTGATAACAATAACAGACTGGTAACAATAGCCGAAAATGCATAAAGATGCAGCAGAAGAAAAAAAATTCAAAATTTTAGTGTCTATTATTGTTATTACATGTGTTTCTTATGATTGTGAAGAATAATAGATATAAAGTTCAAAGTATATTGTATTTTAATTGTAATGTAAGTACATGTATTTTAATTAAGAATCTTTTAATTTTGGTTTAGAAAACCTATGATCATTTGTTTAGTACAATTTTTGCGGAGAAGGTCATTAATGGATTTTTCATATTCATATTGCTTTGTAAAGTCATTTGATCTATGTCTTATACCCACCTGTAAAATTCGTAGAGCTTCTCTCATTTGAGCACTTCTTGGTGGTGTTTCAGTCTACATCACTTTCATCTTCTCAAAATGTGTGTTGCTATCACGTGGACAGCGCATGCGAACGGTAGAATCAAAACCAAACCCTTTTTTCACACGGGAATATTTTTAACCAGGAAGTGAATAAGGGTGAAGTACATAGGGAAAAACTCAGACTTGCTTTCAACATAACAATAAACGGAGTAGTGATCACATTAAACGGTGATTTTAACATGTTCACGTATTAAGGCGGTTGGGAATTCTTGATTCGATGACATTAAACGAATGATAACATTAACTGTGACCACATTAAACGGCACCCACTGTATATTAACATAAACATCAGCCTTGCCACATTTTTGCATTTGACTGCTTGTTTAGTATACTTTTTGCCTATTTGTTAAGAACATTCAGAATTTTTTGCATCATCCAGGTGCCAACACTGATTAACATTTATGTGTATACTGTAGTAATCTTCTATTACTGTGTAAAAATGATATAAAATTTTTAGATTTTCTTTAACATTTTTAATCTACATGAATTTTCATGAAATTATTAATTTACTTTCAGATAACAATGGTTGGAGATTTAAAACATGGCCGCACAGTTCATTCATTAGCTCGCCTTTTAACTTTATATAATGTTCGACTTCGCTATGTTTCACCAGAATCTCTCAAAATGCCAGAGGATGTTAAGGCATTTGTATCAAGTCATAATATTGAACAAGTAAATTTCAATTTTATCATTATAAATTTTAAGTGAAAATTCTATTATATTATTTATATATATTTTTTGAACATGGAATATATACATCATTTTTGATTGAATGATATTTCACATGCCATACGTTGCCATAGTTCTAAAGACCAAGTGACTGCCGCCCCCCTAACTCTGACCCCAATGGGACAATTTGGCCCAAACTTCATAATAATGTTTGCCTAGAGGAGTCTGCATATCGAATTTCACTCCTTTACATACCGAAATACCATATAGAACACTTACTCCTCTAACTCCCATCCCCCTGTATTTTCGGCCCCAGTGGGCCAATCGAAACGAAACTAAATAGTGAAGGTGGATATGACCATAGAAAGATACATTCCAAATTTCAACCTTCTACCTCAAAAAATGCAGAAATTATGAAGGGGACAGATGGACATTGTAAAACCAATAAGTAGCTCCATTCTTCTGCTACTTAATAATTTGGTTTAAGTAGATGGTTTGAAATTTTATTTTCTGCATAAATTTAATGAAAAAGAGTTTTCTCATTCCCCATCCCATATTGTAACACTAAAAAATAAACTTGATGATTTCAGGAGGAATTTGATAACCTTGAAAAAGTTCTTCCAGATACAGACGTTTTGTACATGACAAGAATACAGAAAGAGCGTTTTGCTACAGAAGAAGAATATAAAGAAGTAATAAATGTTAATATTTTGAACATTAGGATTACTGTATGAATTATGAAAGATTCAAATTTAATTTTTTAATTTTCAAAGCTTTAAAAAAAATTCTATAATAGCTTTATTTTTCTCTCTTAGGCTTGTGGCCATTATGTAATAACTCCAAAAATAATGACCGGCGCTAAACGAAAAATGGTCGTCATGCATCCTCTTCCTCGAGTGGATGAAATCAGGTTAGTTTCATTGCTCGTTCCAAGGGATCACTACCATCGTCCCCCCAATATCAACTAAACATTAACTTACCAAATATGGAAAAATAAAGAAAGGATGAACATTAACAAGTTGTTTCTGTGTAATCAACATGAATACATCAAACTCTGTACATGTTATAAAAGGTTGCTCAATCGCATGTATTTTTATTTAATGAAAGGTTTCAACTTAAAGAGTAGAATTAAATAAAGATAATGAAATTGAAATTCCTTATATACAGCCCATATATACCAACCAATATTTGTTAATCGTAATCATTTCTTTTATTTACAGTCCTGAGTTTGATAGTGATCCACGTGCAGCTTACTTTCGACAATCCGAAAATGGAATGTATATTCGAATGGCACTTCTCCTTTTGATCTTGGGGAAATATTAAATCATGGAAGAAAAAAACCAACTGTTTTTGTTTGATTGTAAGAAAGTTGTGATATGTGATATCTACTTTCAATTCTGTTAAACACAAATGTAAACAGAATGATCCGTTTTATACAAGTTGTTTATATTATTGTTCCAAATCATGTTAATACTTTTGTATGTAAATTGAATCTTCTATTTTGTATACTTTTTTATTAAACTTTAGATGAAAGTCAGAGAATAAGGATTCTTTTCTTTTTATGGTGAACATCTAATCAAAACATTATGACCACTTCTTCCTAAACTAATTTGTCTATTTCCATTAATCAGATGGTTCACCTATAAAATTACAAATAACAGAGGGAATATAAAAAGGCCATGAACCAAAGAATTTGAAAAAGAGCTGGTTGACTGAAGGATGGAAGAATTATGGAAACAATGGATATGGATAAAGCTACAACAAGCATGCCAATAACGGACACCTAAAGCATTAACAAGCATGGGCAAATTTTGCTATCCTAAACTATATGGACCCCATGAAACAACTGAATAAGGAATTTAATCAAGGCACCTCTATGGCCATGTCTAACCACTATCCAAAAATTCTCTTGTCCAGATTCAGTCAAGATTCCTATGCTAAAACCAGATGATTCCAATTATATCTGATTAAAGTTGAAGATTGCTGTATCTGATGACACTATATTTCCCAGATATCAATTCCATTAAGCTGTGGGATTTCCTGAATCAGTAATTTGGCATCTTGATCCTGTACTTCAGTGATTGCCAACTTATTTTCTACGTTGCACTGCCCAACAAAATTGTCAATGGCCACACAGAATTTAACATTTATTAATGACCACCACATAATCTGTCATTTCCCAGATTATAGTCGCATTTTATAGTCGCAGACCACATTGAGTTTTCCAAGTGGCATGTAGGCTGCAGTTTGGTCATCCCAGCTCTATTTAGTACTCTTGATTATCTACAGGAGACTCTTGATAACTTATGGGATAATCTTCTGGCTCCTAATTAAGCTAAGAAATGAATAAGATATTAAATTTTAACTTTTAAACATCGAAAGTTCCTGCATAATTCAATAATAACTATTAACAATTATTAAATTGGATATTGGTTTAATTATCTTTGAGATGCAGGAGAAAACCAAAAATTGGAAGGAAAAAGAAATTGAATACTTTTAAAGACAGCAGGTTAAAGCATGATACGGCGTCATCAAAAAATTACCTTTACTCCACGAAATATACCATATCCTCACATTTCTTATTAATTTTACTGTATCTATACACCATGATTTAAATAAAGTTTATTTGATTGAAGCTGAATCTCTTTTGTAACTTTGTTTCAAGTAAACTTTACTTTTTTTTTTGATTAACACTCGAGTTAAAATTCAACTGAAGGCTCAATATAGTGTTTAAACCATGATTTGAACCATGGAAGAATGAAAAAGAACGTCAAATCTGTTTCAATGTTAAAATTTGTCATTATATGTCATCTGATCACTGGCACCGTAAATACTGCATATCCCATTTGAAATGAGTTGCGCACGCGATAGCGCAATGTAATGAATTTGTTTGAGCTTCAGATTCCATAGGTCCCCTCCCCCCTTTACTTTTATATGCACCTCATGATTGCTTTGTGCATTATTTCATGTTTATTTAATTGCACACTTTTGTTATAATTGAAAAACAAAATAAAAATTAATACTTTATTATTAGTACGTTCTTTTGACATATTCACTAATGTTTGGGACCATTAGGAACCTAATCTCTGTATTGTTTTTATGAAACATCAGTATTTGAATAAAGCAGTTTTTAATAAAGTTCATGTATTCAGGAACCTAACTTGAGTGTTAATCAAGAATACGGTGTAATTAATGCATTCGAGTAAAACTGTTTATGGGATTAGATGATTAGAGAGACAAGGATATCTAGAAAAGTAATTAGTAGGGATACCTGTATTTTCTTATGTGATTATTAACTGGTAAGTGATAAAGCATTTCAATAAGTACCAAATGTAATTCAAACCAATGGCTTATTCTAAATAACTAGAATATATGTATAAACTAAATACTGTATACGTATTTGAAAAGTTTGAATAAGATGAGCATTTGGCTCTTTTTTCACCCCCCCGGATAGCCAAGTAACAAAATGGGCAAAAGCTGGCATTTTTCACACAATTCTACAATAGCAAAAGTTGTTTTTTCATTATGCATTCCAAATAATAATTTATTAAAGGAACAATAAAACTTAAATAACTAAGGAGGAAAAAAAAGTTCTGATAAATATTTAGATACACTTGCATTCTCCAGTGATTTCAAATATTAAAAAAAATATCATTGACAATAGTTTTCCAACAATCCTCACATGCCTATCATTTGTTGGCAGTACATATGCAACAGTCAAGTTGGCCTTTGAGAATGGAAGACTTTTAGGTTTTTCTTCCTCTGATATTTATCCCTTAACCAATTATTGCAGTTTATCATGAATTACTTCTTCGAGGTAAATAGTCACAAGGCTTTAAAAAAAAATTAAAAATCAGTGTATTTTAAGATCACAAAATTCTCTTTAGTTTCAGATTTCTATTTTTAACACTGAAAAATTACTTTTCAGATTATTTTTTGTTTGACTGCAATTGCATCAGAGAAGCTTATTCCTCAAGATGAGCCTAAACACATTCTGCAGAGCTTGATTGTCAATGAAACTGAAAATTTAGATTTGAAGTTAATAAAACCATCAAATTTAACTTCAAAAATTTCTAAGTAAGGTTTAAAATTTTTAACTTTTAAATATTGAAAACTCCAATATAATTCAACACATTAAATTAGATATTGCCTTAATTAATGTTACGGGATGCAGGAGAAAACTGAAAATGGAAGGTGGGGGAACTCAAGATTTACAAAAATATTTTGACACAAAAACCTTAATTACTTTATATCTCTCCCTTGCCTCCATATTTCTTACATGTCTAGTCTTAAATTCAGTTTGTGTTTAACACCCTTTGGGGGGGGGGGGGGGGTCTGAAGCAGAGAACGAGATATTTGTGTTCCTGCTGTTATTTCCAAAGGAACCACATAATTAGTATTGATGCTTAGGTTGGATAGAGAGTGAAGAAAGTCCAATTAAATGGAATAAGCATTGATAGATCAAAGTTAACTAATGAGTATACTATTAAATTTACCACAATTACTAGGCATCCCAGTGCAGAGGATTTTCATCCCCTAGTCCCATCCGAGATGCATACGAGAAGATTATTTGGAGGAAGAGATCAATCTTCCTTACACTTTGATTTTCTGCAGATATCTAAGTTACAGTGACCACTTCATTCCGGCATAACCTAGGACTCATGGGGTTCTGGGCTCTTGAAATAAATTTCTACGAGCAAAAAAGTAGGCTGACTAATCATCTACGTAAAAGTATGCAATTCTTTGGAAAAAGCCACAGTCTGGGGCGGGTGATGCAAAATTAGGGACTGTCCCGAGTAAACCGGGATGTCTGATCACCGTTTAGCATTTGAATGTAGGAATCATGCATCAGGTTGATTGATGGTTGTTAGTAACTTGATTACACTTTATAGCTTACTTTCTAACATTCAAACTTTTAAAATAATCCAATGTATTTTTTAAAGAAACAAACTTTCTTATAATGGAAAAAATAGATACTTTTGATAAACCCTTAATTTTAATTTTTTTTTTATAAACTTATATTATCAACTCGTGCTAGCAATTACTGCAAGCAGTCTGCGATTTTTTTTTTTTAATCCATATAGCAAAATATCACCTCAAATTCTTAAATTTCTAAATGTTATTTGAACAGTGCATAATGTTATAGGTTTTAAAAAGTACAATTTGCTAATTTATTATTTGCCAAAATTAACAAAATATTTTCAAAGCACACAAGCAATTAGACCAACCATTGACAAAGAAGGCTATCTATTATGCAATACGGATCCACGACTTCGACTGTGTGAAAAAGATGCTCGTTATCCCGAGTAAGTAAATATAAACTAAAGTTGCCATTTATTTTCCCTAAAATGATTCCCCTATTTTCCCGAAAACTAAAGATTTTCAAACAAATTTTAGGAGAGAAATACGCCTATTACTGAAGGAAACTCCCAATATTAAATTACATACCGTTGGCGCAGAGCCTCATGTAGTTTTGCCTGAAGATATCTTTGATTACGAACCTGGTAATGTTGTACGTGCACCTTGTGAAGATCGCACGCTTTTGTATTATCCAAAAGCTGGATTCAGCGTCAATTTAGGACATATCTTCATCCTAAATGTCAAAGGATATGTTCAACCAGTAGTGCTGCACATTTGTTCGTAAGTCTTATCAACATTATTCTAGATCAACAAATTGGGAGTTCTAAGTACTTTTTCTATCAATGAAATTGGTAGAGACATTACAATACATTTTCCGACCAGTTTCACCATTTATTCCTGGCTTTATCAAGGATGTACACTAGAGGACTCGCACCCTTATATACAGAAATATGGTACTAATGGAGTAATATGATTGGATAAAATACAACGAATGGCATGACAAAGGCAATGAGTAATATAATTTGGATACAATGACTGGTAGAAGCAAAATAAACAGCATACTTTGATTGGACAAGAATACAGTGAATGAAGAAAAGAGACTGGATATACTATAAAAGATAGAAATACACTAACTGGATGAAAACGGAAAAATAACGATTGGATAACAAATAACAGACTAATATAGAATACAAAAGTTGATAGACATAATAAAGAATGGAAAAAAAAATGTCGAAATCAGTGTCACAGTGTCGAAGTTGAGGGCAGGAGACGAATTCTTGGCTTTGAAAATCTCTATGGATTCCAGAGTTGCGGTCTTAAAAGGGTCATTACAAAAGTGGAGAATGGACATCACTTCACATTTCTTGAGTGCATGTCCAGTGACAGCAAGGTGGTTTGCATAATGGAATTTGTCATCTTCTAAAATGAGGTCGTATGTTCTTTAAACCAGCAAAGTTCTGGAATGAGAGTCACCCATTGTACCCAGACTATATTACTCATTGCCTTTGTCATGCCATTCATTGTACTTTATTCATTCATATTACTCCATTGTACCATATTTCTGTAAATAAGGGCACAAGTCCTCTAGTGTAAGATGATCACTCCAAAAGTAATGCATAATATTTAGTTTTTAAATTAATTTGTATTCTACACCTTTGCATTTTATGGGGGTCATAGATACATATTTCCTGCTTATATTCAAATGTAGTTTTTAATTTGTTCCCGTGAGTGGCGCCACTCCTTCAAGATGGCTGCTGTACTGGATGTTCATCAGAAGCAACGTGCTGCGATGAGTTCCTTTGCTGTGAGAACGAGACAGTGGGAAACATTGAAATTTTGAAAAAAGTGTATGGAGATGCAGCTGTCAACCGCAGTAATGTTAGTCGATGGGCAAGCAGATTATCGGGTGAAAGAGGCCACGCCAATATTCGGGATTCTCCTCTCAACAGGAGACCATGCACTATACAAAGCTTTGACAATGTGGCAACCTTCAAGAAACTTCTCGCTCGACTGAGTCGTGTTCGACCGCATCGGGAGAAGCAGGATGTTCTGCTACCGCACGACAATGCACAATCAATGTCAGTCACAAAACCACAGAGATCAGAAAACTTGGATGGAGAACACTGAACCACCCACCTTACAGTCCTGACCTGGCACCATGTGACTACCATCTCTTTGGTAAACTGAAGGAATCCCTCCGCAGAACGAAGTTTGAAGATAACTCCCTCGTGCATGCTGCTAAACAGTGGCAAAACATGCTGGTCGAGACTTTTTCCATGCAGGTATACACGCCCTCGGTCCAAGGTGGTGTAAGGCAGTTTGAAAGGGATGTAGAATAAAAAATAAATTAAAAAAAAAAATATTGTGCATTACTTTTGGAGTGACCCTTGTATATCCTTGATAAAGCCAGGAATAAATGGCGAAACTAGTTGGAAATTGTTCCCTTTATTGTACATGTATTGTAAAGTCTTTACCTATTTCAAAATTATTCTAAAGGGTGTCCTAAAATGAACTGATATTTTGAATTTGCCGCCATTTTTTTCGTGGTACAACCAGAGTAGAGATTTTTATATGCAGTCATTATTAAACATTAAGGTTAAATTATGCAAAACTACACAATTGAACAACACATAGAAATTGTAAAAATTCACTTTAAAAATGGTGATGGTTGGTTTGGTTGGTATTAACGTCCTTTTCAACTCCTATGGTAATTTCAGGACGGCGTTATAAGGGGCCGCAAATTTTGCCTCGCAAGGGTTCTTTAACGTGCAGCCGGCAAACGACTACACGGGACTAACAGCTTTACTTCCCTTCTGAAGGAAGTGAGTGATCTCAGGATTTCCCCCTGAAAAATCCTCGTTGTCCTCAGCCGGGATCGAACCTGTGTACTCGGGCATCAGAGGCGATCACGCAACCTTAAAAATGGTGAAAATATTAAGAAAATTGTCTGATCATTTTGAGACACCCTTTATTACATGTTCTATCAATTAAAATAGGAATCAATATTATAAATATTTCTTATGCATTATTTATTCATCCCATATTCTGTGTTCTAAAGGGTGTCCTAAAATGAGCCAACATTTTTAACATTTTTACAATTTTTGAAGTGAATTTTTACAATTTTTATGTGCTGTTCGATTGTGTAGTTTTGAATAATTTAACCTCAAAGTTTAATAATGACAGCATATGCTCTCACTTTAAAAATCTCTACTCTTGTTGCACCACGAAAAAATGGCAGCAAATTCAAAACGTTAGTTCGTTTTGGAACACCCTTTAGCTGCGATCTCTCCGCATTGCAATTTAAAGAATTTTTTTATACCATTTTAGATCGTATATGAACAAATGTGGAAACAGCAATGAAGGAGAGGCAGGTTTATGCCAACAACGTTTTGGACTAGCCACGATGAAAGTTGTTCATCCTATAGAAAGCACACTTACAGATACTCAAGTAGAAGTTCCCATTGGCTGTGAATGTCAAAAACCTATCATAGATACCTTAAGAAAACAATCTCTCAAACAAAGTACTGCTAACACGCCAACCTTATTTATTGGTCAAATGCTGTTAATGTTTTGCATTTTAATAGCTCTGTAAGTAACTGATTTTTGCCAAAATGGAATTTGTTTAGCAGATATTATTTAAGTATAGGATAAACTGTAAAATTAATGCAAAATAAAATAAGTTCACATTAGTTAATAAGTTATAATCATTCCAACGAGGTCAATATTTAAAAATGATGATGGAAAACAACTA
This sequence comes from Rhysida immarginata, assembly GCA_023313115.1. Lineage (NCBI taxonomy): Eukaryota > Metazoa > Arthropoda > Chilopoda > Scolopendromorpha > Scolopendridae > Rhysida > Rhysida immarginata. The sequence goes on along the minus strand of JAHWFO010060970.1, from coordinate 10,380,819 downwards.
ATTTTTATTTCAAGTGCAAACCTTCAAAGTGAACATGTTTTATTACATAATTTATGGAATGACAGATTTATAGAAATAATAATACAAAACTCTTTTTAAGTACGATTATTATGCTTTCATAGAAGATAGTAAAAACGTATTCAAGAAGCTTATCGTTTTGGCAAGCCTCTTTAATGCATGGGGGGGAAATAAATCTTTAATTTATTTTTTAGAAGTGACAAGAAAAGAGATTTAAAATTGAAAGCATTAAAAATCAATTCAGATGAAGAGCAACGCAGTTACGAACTCCATTGCCAAACGCTGCCTCACATTTTATAGTAGTTTCGTTCTTCCCTTATTGAACACGACTATATCCCATGAATACCCGAGTTTCGAAACATTTCGGAATTTGAAAAAAAAAAAAAAAAAAAAAAATACTCTACAACTTCAGCAGCTGCTAGCAAACCGAACATTTCATTTTCACGTTCCTACTGGCAACGGCGCTTGACAATCCATGAAGAGTACTCACTGAAGGTTCAAAGATCAGTGAAGATTTACTTAAAACATTCGACCAAAACAAAATCTCTGCTAATTTTAGCTTTCTTTTTTTGGGCTAAAGGCACAAATTTCAGGAGTAGCAATATAATGGCTCATTAAAAATTAAAAAAAAAAAATTTGCAAAAATCTTCCATTCATCAATAAATGTTTTTAAATATTCTCTTATCTCAAACATAAAAACAAATTATAATAAATTAACTAGAGTTGTTTATTAAACAGATAAAAATTGTTTATGGCAATTAAAAAAATTAATTTCCCCTTCCCTTTCAGTTTGTACAAAAGGTCCTGTGGGTTTTCTTCAGAAGATATTTCTCTACAGTCATTTTCTTTAAAAAAAACTTTATCCTGTAACATGCAAGCAAGTCTTTGGTTCTGTGGAAGCACCTTCGTATATCCTCTTACAATGCACATTCTCACGTCCGTTTATAACATCTCTGAATGTGATGTGGATTGCCATAACAGAAAACAAATTTCAGTTTTTATTTCTAAATGATTCCTCAACAACAACAAGAAAAGAAAATCCTTAGTCTATTTTGACGGTTGAATAAATCTTGCGAACGAAAGCGTTTGTACCGATATATCCGAATGTTCCTAAAATTAAAAAGAAAATGGTTACAAATCGCTCGTGTTCAAATCAGAAAAAATTTACATAAGATCAATAGGAGCTCTCCATACCACACATAATCCCTAAAGCTAAACTAAATAATGCCATGTATCCAAAATAAAACGTTGTTTGGAATAGTCCATACATCCTGTAAAGGAAATAAAAATATTAAGTTTAACTGTAGCCATTCTTATTGGTGGCTACGGTTTAACATAAAACAATATAAAATTATCATGATTAAAGAAAATAACGTCTTACTTGGTTTTGAAGAAGAAATAATAGAAGGAATATAGATAAACATAACCAGCTGTTGATGCGGCAGCCATAAAGCTGGTCCACTGCCTATAATTAAATTTAATAGGCTTCTTTAATAAGGGATATTGAGAAGAAAATGTTTCAATTAAAATAAATGTTAATCCTTTTGTAACATTACTAAATCTTAAAACAATCATGAAATTTGCAAAAAAAAAAAAAAAAAAAAAAAAAAAAAAAAAAAAAAAATATTTTTTTTTTTTTTTTTGTGTTGAAAAGAGAAGGAAAAATTCCTGATCCGGACTTGAACCAGGAACCATGCCAATCGCTGGCACCACTCTCATCGATTGAGCTACCCTGGACCAAAGAGCCCTGCTGTTACAAAGCTACTACAGTCGAACCCTGATAACTCAAATCTTCAGCAGACCAGATAAAAAATTTGAGTTAACAGATTTTCGAGTTAACCTGGAAAACGAGGCTACATGACAACTTCAAAGACTACATGATACACACAATGCATCTATAAATTCAATTATTTTTAACGAGAACTAATTAAATATACAAATACATATGGAACCAGTAAAAACACTGTCTGTTCAAACGCGATACCGGCGAAAAATTTGTGCATTGTGAATATAATTTATTAATGAATTTTAATTAAAACTAACTAAATCTTATTAAATTAATATGAAACGAAGCAACTTCTGCAAATATTAAACGTTCTTTATCAGTTGTATGTTTCAGTACTCGTCATTTGTTTTTTGTTTTTCTTGTCTTCCCTAAATGTTTAGCATTATTTTTGTACACATTACACGGCGATGTCGAGAATTAATTATAATAACGAATGTTATTTTTTTCTCATTACAATTTTTTGCTTAATCTTCACTATCCGTACATAGCAATCCATCTGTCGATCGCGGGCCGTATTGCTTCTTGTTTCACAACATTGTGACGGATTTTATAAATAGACATTAAAAAGAAAGGAGAATCAATTTATGGTTAGCATGAAACTTATATAAAGTTAATGCTTTAAAAGTAAAGTGCAAGAAGTTGAGATAATCCATGTTTGAGATCGAAATGTGTTTACCCACCCTCCAAGTAATCGAACCTAATTTCCGGATTCATGGTCCTCAACTGTAATTTATTGCAATTTGGAAAGATTTGTATCCATTTTCCCCGATAATCTGCTGAGCCATTTTTCAGATGAAAATAATACAGATTATCCGCGGAATATCCGCGTGAAATTATGGTACTTGGTACTAACTGAGAAATTGAGGTTTAATCTTGGTGGTAAGTATAGGGCCACCCAACCACAACTAGAATCTTTAATAGTGGTTTGGATTAGCTTGAATATAGGTCTGTTGTGTATAATTAATCTGTAACCCAGATAATTGGGAGTCTACTATATATTATAATTAATCCATTTCCCTGTACTGTCCAAAATAAATTATAATTTTGAAAGTTTCTTGTCTTTCTTAACAAATTTAAAAATTTAAGACTACTTACCACCTGTAATCTTCAGCATTCAATAAAAAGTATGTACAAACTATTGTCACACAAACTGTGACAATTGCCAAAATAATAAACACCAAGAGCATGAATCCATAGACATAATAAATTTTGTATGCCCAAAAGGATGTGAAAATAAAATACCTGATAAAAATAAAGAAACACTTTTTAATCCATAAACAAGGATATTAAACATGTTAAGGTTTTCTAACCATGCATAAAATCTTACATTTCAATGAAGATGGAACCAAATGGCAGGATACCTCCAAGGATAACAATAACTGTAGGTTCCATAAACCTAAATTAATTTAAATAAAAAAAAAAGTCAATTTATTTACTGATGCTAACTACATCACCCAAGTTTGAACATCTCACCACTTTTTTTCTGGAATGGGCCTAGGAACTGCATTAATACGGCACGGATAGTTGGGTTGGCCAGCTAAATTCCGTCCAAGTACCGTTCCTACCAAGGTTAATGGTAATATCACAAATAAACAAATGAATGTGACTGCCACCTGAGGAGAGAGAATAAAAAGTGTACATTACATTTTCTGACAGTTTTCCTTTTTTGATGAAAACGGCTACTAGCATTTTAGCTTATTACCATTGTTCCAAATGGAATAGCTCTAGAAGCATGATAATAAATGGCAATAAAATTGATAAAGAAAGCAGTTCCACAAACGAGAACAGGCAATAAAAATGCACTAAGTAACATCTGCTTGATCCAGATTTTACCTGTTGAAAATAATTAAATAAGTTATTTGCCCTTTTACATATAAAAATTAAAAAAAACTATCATATTTAGGTCTTACCTCCCATCCTAGCATATAAGCTTCCTCCATAATAGCCATTTACTGGAGATGTAGCAGCATACACAAATATTGCTGTACTTAATAACGAACCTCTCCTGTAATATAACCAGGATTCAAGACTAAGTTCACCGAATTATTAGCTATAATAAACGTTCATTTCAGGTACACATCATAATAGGGTAAAAACTGCATTTAAAAAATTAAGTTCTTAACAATCTTGGTGGAATTCATTGCAAAATTATTAACTCAAGAGTTTTGATAACTGTCCAGCTATAAAAACCTTCACTTAAGGAGGTCTTGATCACAAAACCTTCACTTAAGAAGGTCACAAATTTTGATCTAACTCTCCAAACTTTTTGAATCTTGGCATACAGCTTAAACAGGCTAATTAGATGATGTACCAAATTTCTTAATGAAATTCGAATTTATAAGTCAGATAAATGCAAAAATATTTAAAAATATACAGTACAAGCAATTTTCAACTTATAAATTGGTTTATAATATTTACGGAACCATAACTCAAGAAAGACAACTATTGTTTTACTGAATAACAGAAAATTTATGTATTTTCGTTCGAAAGTGTGGAATAAAAAAAATAATACAGTGATGGAGTGATCAAAAATTAAGGTTACAAGGCCTATTCCTGGAGTTTCATCTGTTACAGAGAAATTAGCACTATGCGTTAATTCCACAGATTACATGTACTTGTTTTCAAGTGGAAACTGGATGGCTCATTGTTTTGACGTCATCAATTGTAGCAATTCCCTAGACTTTCGCTGGGTGTGCTATAATCGATGACTATACTAAATTTTCATATTTAATAAAAACCATGAGTCATGCAGTTTCAACCACATAAAAAAAAAAAAAATTGAATTTTTTAAAGAAAATCGCGATATATTTTTTTATTATTATGAGTGGTATTTAAATTAAATTAAATTAAAAAAAAGGCAGCATGAAGTTATTAAATGCTATTGCAAGTGCATCTAAGAAATAATTGTGTAGAAATTCCAAAATCATTTGCTTACAAGTTACCTTAAAGAACACTTATAAAATTAATTACGGGTAGTTAATATTTGTACCTCTCTGTATTAAGTAACATTTAAAAATTTTATTTTTATTTCTTCTTTAAAGCCCATTAAAATTTCATAAAATGCATTAAATCACACAACTGTTTTCTCAAAATAAAAATGAAAATACAGAGTGTTGCAAAAATATACAGGACGGTACTGCTGAGTAGCCTATCCTCTTGCTTCAGAGGCTGGCTCATAAAATGATAATTGGGAAATTTTATTTTGATAACCCATTTACGCCGAAATTGGTAAAAATAGAAATTGAGACTTCATATCTTAAATTTATATTCTGTAGCATGTAAAGACAAAAAAAAATATTTTACAAAGACACAAAAAAAAATTACAAAATTATTTTGAAATTATATGCTGTCGTCCATAGATGGTGAAACTTGTACTGCATTTCAAAACAGTTTTGTAATTTTTTTTGTGTCTTTTTTTTTATGCTTTACAGCCAAGCTGCTATCTCAGTCAGACATAAGTCTGAAACGAGATGAATATTTCACCTTGATCTGGTTCCGAATATCCTGATTTTCAGATTAAACAGGTTCTACTAAGTGTATAACATGTTAGTGAGATAAACTCTACTTAGCTTGAGAAATTATTAAATGGAAACGTGAGATAATGCCCCAAGAATAAGGTAATGATACTATCATCTACTTAGTTTAATAAAAACAAGTCAAATTATCCTTACTCTGTATACAATTCTCCCATTATGGAAAATATAACAACACTTAAAGTGACTACAGCAATTTGATATCCTGTACCAATTAAAGAGGAAAAAAGCATAGGTTGAGAAGCCGGCCTGAAAACATCTCCATGAACTTGCTTCCATCCATATTCATCTCCCAAATCTCTTTCCTATAAGAGGGAAAATAAATTAAATGCTGTATATGATATGCAAGTCTTTTTCTTTCTCTTAAACACACAATCACAACACATACTTATGCACAAAAATATTTTATACAGGTTGTTTGATGATAATATTATGCAGAATAAATTTAATTTCACTAGCAGTCAAAAGAGCTTGGGAAGAACACAGAATCCACAGAAACATATTTTTTATGGATAATGAGCTTTATAATACAGGGTGACCCAAAAAAACGGGAACTTTTTAACAATCTAATAAGACCAAGAGTGATGGAAGAAAAACATTTTATTCATAATAATTGAAACCTGTATACTTGCAATTTACGAAACATTAATGGAATTTATCATTTTTTATGGCGTCCTCCTGTACGAATGCATTCTTGAAATCTGCTGTTGAGATTCCTCACTAACCCCTGCAACATCTCAGCTGGGATACTGTGAATTTCATCCTGAATTCTCTGTTTTAACTCATCCAGAGTTCTTGGTCGAGTTGTGTATACTTTACTCTTGAGATACACATAGCCCCACTACAAATCTGACGATCTAGGAGGCCAGGGAACGTTACCGAATCTTGAGATCACATGGTTAAAAACATTTTTATGGTTAACGCACGCTGTTGCCCGTTCCACTGACCCATGGTTACTAAAATGGCAAAGTGTTTACTTGCTCAAGGTCACTGTCCCAGAGTGCTGCCACTCGCTCGAGGCTGCCACTACAAATTTCAAAAATTCCCGTTTTTTTGGGTCACCCTGTATATGCATAATATGTAAATTTTATTGATAGTTACCATATCATCCATTTCTTCATCCTTACTGTACCGAGCATAATCCTTGCGTAGAGTCCTCATTAATATCATTGAAACAAGTCCAACCAGAAATATGACCATCATAAAAGAATTGAAAATTGAAAACCAATGTATCTATAAAAAAAAATAATATTATTAATGAAATTATCCTGGTATTTCAGGTTTGCATCTACAAACTTAGTCGGGCAAATCAGTGATCGGAAATTAAATAATCCTATACAGTGAATGGAACAACCAACTTACTCTGTGTTGGAAGAAGTTTGGATCTAAATATTTATCAAAACGATCCTCAAATTTGATATCGGATTTTTTCCACGTAACCTTGAGGGGGAAAGAGAGGAGAGAAAAAAAATATGCAGAGATATTTAAATGATTACTATGCATTTAGGACTATCTATTAAGGAAAAAAGGAATTGTATGCTTTAATGAACCACACCTCATATGTGAATTGAATTTTGGCATTTAACTCTAATTTAACTTTGGCTTCGCTCGTCAGATTTACATCCACTATCCTATTTCCATTATATCCAATGTCAAATTTTTTGTGCGTCCATATATAAAAGCTTTCTCCAGATTCATCAACTTCTCCCACTATACCTATTATTTCAAATAATTTCAAAAATGCATTATTAAGGACTTACAAGAATCAACTCCTTGGTGAAAGGGTAAGAGCAAGCTTATTTTTAATGCTTTTTACAAGGGGCAGTCATAAAGTCATTACAATTAGCCAAAAGACAAAGATGGGGTGACGTGGTATGGATGTAGCGTCAATCCTTCTCCATATGTGCACCTCTCAGGGCCACACACCTTTCCCAAAGATAGAAGACTTGCTGGATGCCACTTTTATAAAAGTCCTCCTTTTAACCTCGTCGTTCGTATTGGAAATGCTATCCACAAACAGGCTCTTCAGGTGAGGGAAGAGAAAAAAAAAAATCGCATGGCCTGGTCGGGTAAATACAGTGGATGGGGCTGTATATCGAACCCCAGCTCTGCCACAATGCGCATGTTCTCATGTATAGAATGTGCTGGTGTTTTGTTGTGCAAAAGTCTGACCCCTTTGGACACCTTGCCTTGCCACTTTGACTTGATGGCCTTTTGTAACTTCTGTAGGAGGTCCCGGTAGTATGCTCCCATGATTGTCTGGCCTTTCCATGCAGTAATCCGTCAAAATAACCTCCCATTAGTCTCAAAAAATGCTCAACATGAACATTCCCGTGATGGCTGTAACTTCGCCTTCTTCAGTGGCGGAGAAGAGGTGCCTTTCCACTTCTTGCACTGGTTTTCATTTTAGGGCTGTAATGATCGACCCACCATTCGTCCATAGTGATAAGCTGCTCGAAAACATCATCCGGGTCAGCCTGACACAGATTCAAGAGCTCGAAAACTGCATCCCTGTACCACTCTTTTTACAGAGACAGCAAACCTGGTACCCACCTGGCAACAGTTGGTGTGGAGTTGTGTGTGCAGGAGATTGCAAACAGTGCCATGGCTGAGGTTGACCTTTCCCATGTTCTGTACCACAATGATACGGCAGTCAGAGTACTATTGCCTCCATTTGCTTCGCAATTTGTGGCTTGTCACAGATATGGAGGGTTTTTTTCTTTTTTGTGGTTCATCTTCCACGCTTGTCTGGCCGCACCGGAAATGTCGACTATCTCATATGATGGGGCATTGTCACCATAAATGGCCACTAATTCCTCATGGATTTGTTTGGTGTTGTTTCCCTTCAAGTGCAGGAACCTTACCACGGCTCGCACCTCCAATTTCCCGACAGGCTACACCATATTGCTTTCGACGCTCTGGCGGCGTTTAGCGGTACCAAACGCCGCTTTGTACCCTCCAGCATTCAAGGGGTGTTACTTCCCAGTGGAACATCCCATTTTCAAAAGCGATTGTTCTTTCATGTTGATTGTAATGACTTTATGATCGCCCTTCATATTTATTCCAAATTAAAATTATTGTTAATAGTGGAAAAATTTAAATAAGTTCTTACCCCATATTGGAAGATCATCTATATACATTTGATACCAATAATGGTTCTTCACAGCATAAATTAAAGCCTTCAATTTGTCCTCTGACAATACAATTTCACAGTAGGGTGTTTTTGTCATATCAGCTGAAACGGAGGGAAAAATTTTCATTAAAATCAAGCAACTTATTTCTACAGCAAACATATTTATACTTTTATTAGATAATTTGATTTCAAGGTATTTTACAATTACATTCATAAATAGCATTAATCATAATCAGTTTCTAAAAAAAGAATCAAACTGAAAAGGAGTAAATACTACACTGAACACTCAAACGATTCAGAACAAAACATCTAATGGGATTGAATTCATGTTGATCTCGCTAATGTAAACGATTGTATAAAGCAAGTAAGAAAACAAATTTGCAGAGAAGAAGCTCCATTGCTGTAAAATGGAAAAGACTCATGATTTAAGCGACTTTGAAAGAGGGATGATACCGTAAATACTGTATTTAACGACGGACCTGAAATACCGGCCTGCCTGCAATAAGCGCCTGGGGGTCCGCTGAATTTTTGCAAATAAGTGCCGGACCTTCAATAACCGCCCGGGCGCTTATTTTAGTTCATTTAGTGGATTTTTCTTCTCTTGCCGTTTTCTCGCGGGAATGTTTGCTCTCCCAAATGCCACTGCTAAATCGGAAATTAGATACCAGCATGATTGTCTTCTAATTTCTTGCTTTTAATTTTGGATTCAGCCAAGCAACATATCTGATGAAAAATGAAAACTTCACAGTTATATCTTCAATTTTAATCTCGCAACAGTAAAGTAGGCTGAAAACCATTCCACAGAGGCTACAGCCAAACAGTTTAGCATTGATCCTAATGGAAATGGAAAACACAGCAGGATACTTTAGAAAAGATGAAGGAGAAGGGCGAGAATTTTGCATAATAGTATCCATCACAGTTGTGCAGAATTTTATAAGCGCCGGACCTGTAATACCGGCCCGCCTGCATTAAGCGCCTGGGGGTCCGCTGAATTTTTTTTACGGTATTACAGTAGGTGCTCAGATGCCTAGAGCAAGCATCTTAAATATAGCATAAGTTACAGCTATTTCTGAATAACTGTATCAAGAGTGTTCAAAAAAGAAAACACAAGCAGCAAGAAATCCTTCTGCAGGTAAAAATGAAATAACAGACAATAACTTTAATTCTTTTTGGTATGCTTCCTTGTGCTTAGAGACCAATCTTTTCGGACTGCGCTTTTTGACGTTCTTAATGGCCTGCATTATTGGTATAGTTATGGCCGACTGCAAACTCACTCAAATTCAGAAATTTACATGAACCGGGGTGTTGCGAATTAGTTGGTGAGAATCATTGGATGTCCACAGTCAGCCATGGCACTAGACTATCAAAACTGGACTGAAGATGCCGGAGCAAGATAACGTGGTCTGATGAATTATGATTCCAGTTGATGCATACTTAGAGGAAGGTTGGAACATGACATCAAGAGGATAAGACAATGGTACCAATTGTTCAAGCCAGTGAAAGTGACGTTGTGCTTTAGAAATTATTTTTCGAAGCCTTTAGTCCATTAATACCTGTAGCGCAATCTTTAAATGTAACATTATCTCAGCATCATTACTGATCAGGCACACCCCTTTGTACATACTCATTCTAAGGAGATAAATGCCATAATACTCAAGATTGGTAGGAGGACATTTCAAGTGTGACATTGTTCCCCCATTAACCCTGGATCTTAACGCATGGAACAATCTTGAAAGAGATGGAATCGCAGAACTACTGGTGCATACTATCTGGTGGCTACTGACAACTGCCGGTCCAGAAATCCCTATAGAACATTTTCAGAACCAATTTCTTCTACATGATCCCAAATTTAGGCAATTTTGAAGGTGAAGGATAGTTCAATTCATTATTAGGTAGATAAACATAATAATTTGGCATGTCAGCATATATTAAATCTACATTAAAATAAAACTAAAAAAACATCTTTAAAGATAAGCTTTATGGAAAAATTAGTTTATTTTGTTATGCATAAAGTAAATTTCCTGAGGCATTAAAGGAATTCAAAGGTAGAAATAATTATTAGTAGGACAGCAGTCAAGGTTAGCTAGTGCAGGAAATATAAAGGTCTTAAGATATCACCCATCAACGACTAGCTCTTAAGTCTTACACAAAAATATTTAACGTACGTTTTAATAAAAATCAAGCCTGATCTTTGTTTAAATGTCCTATACATGTATTGCATACCCATCAAGTTTTCAGTAATGGTACAATAGTTTTCTATTTTTATAAAGTTCATTTATGTGGAATAGTGATTTCTTTTCATCCTTTATTGTTAGCACATACAGTTTTTGAACACAATATTTAACAATAGGGCGTGTTTGTATATTGCGACGAAAGCGACTAGCCGTCACTACGAATCACGACACCGTGAAAGTCGTAACTGACAATTACAGACAACTTTGTGAGAATGACTGCCTTCAAACGTGAAGTGGGCAATCGACAACAGCAATATATGCCTTCTAATGTTCGTAGTAAACAATGAGATTATATATCAGTATTTTCATTAAACAATATTTTTGAAATAACCCCAAACCCTATTCATACTAATGTTCAGCTCTTGTCTGAACTAATCTTTTCATTTGTAATAATTGCATTGACTAAAACACCGATCAATCGCCTTCTCTAATGCTAATCCCGCAGCTCACGAAGGTTTCAGCTCATCTAATTGCACGAGCTTCAATGGCAATTGCAAAGGGGGGGTAGTCAGTCTGACAACACTAAACAAATGCAGTTAAGTTAACTTTGTCGCTTTAGTCACATTAAACAAACACACCCAAAGCTTCCCAAACTCGAGTCAGGAAAATTTTGTGAAATGCAAATGTATTAGAATATCCAACAAATGAATATGTGAATGAATTCCACCATTATAGAAAATGAAGATCTGAAATTAAGCTAAAAATTTTAATCATAAATATGTGAAATTTTATAGTTTCCCATCTCCTAAGTAAAGAATACGACAGCTATTTGTTTGCCTGGAAAACATGGAAGAAATACAGTAAAATGATTAAAAGAAGTTTTAAAATTGTGCAAACCTTTGTTTGAATTAACTGGCAGACAAATCAAAAATTAACTGCAGGTGATAAAACTTTTCCATTTATTGTGCCAGTTTTCATTCACAATAGGTAGCCTGGAAAAGGTGAAACAAATGGGAGTAATGGAAAATACAATTTTTAAAATTGTGAGACCTTTAAACAATTAATTTGATATAATGGTAAAATGTTGGTTTGTATATTTAAATGGAACAAAATTATACAAAATATGGGGACTATAAAAAATTTTTTAAACTTTCTTTCATGTTTTCCAAGCCAAAAAATACCTAAAATATATAATACAGAGTTTCAAGACATATACGAACTAGAACAATAATAAAACTATTCTTTTGAAATTGCAAAAAATAAAACCCGTAATGCCCAAATGGTTAGTGTATAGTTTTTGATATCCACGACCCCCCCCCCCCCATAATTTAAACCATAAATCCACTATAACGGTATTTCTGAACCATCAACAGCCCATGGACTGGTAACAGTTTACTGAAAACTACTGAAAGATTTCAACAGTCTGTGAAAGTTATCCTTAATTTGATAATCACAAAATAAATTTCAAAACTTAATATTTTTTAGAAAAAAAAACTACCTCTGATTTCATATAGATAATTTATTTTAATTATAGGGAGTTAGTTTTTTTTTTTTTTCGTTACGAGAAATCAGTTACGAAATGTTCAAGAAGGTTTCCAGTTTAACAATTTCTCGTTAACGACAAAACTGTAACCCTGTGGTTTTCTTATCGTACTGAATGCTTATCTGAAATAACAATTAAGATCTAATACTAACATACAAGCGGCGCTATCTAGCATCGGCAAGTTTTTTTTTTATGTTACGAAATATAGCAAGTATACTAACTTCTTCAGCAGTAATACTCTAGAGTCTAGACTGAGTAAAATATACTCACAGGGATTCCATTTTCTTATAGGTAGATAAAGCTTAAGCTGGCACTCCCATTTTCCATTCTCCATTTTTCCAGATTTGATAACTGGCTCAAGTTGGCAGATAAAGCACAAGCTGGCACTCGACTAAGCGAGAGAACCAAGATGGCAGATATTTGGACGGATTTTCTTGTTATGCACAAACTGATCCTGAACAAGGATCTTATTGCGCAACCGAGATTTGCCAACGAGATCGAAAAACTTTTTCTTAACATACGAGAATCATCTAGCTTTAATAGAAGTGATATCAAATTTTTGCATTTTCATACGAAAAATTTTTCGTGGGACGAAAAAAAAAACCCAAAACCCTCCCTTATGTTACTGGTCCGTGAAGTTACAGGGTGTATCAAAAGTCTTAATCAGATTTCTAATTGCTATAGCTCCACAACTGTTGTTCACAGGAAAATAACCTGCATTCCACTGGAAAAAGGGGATTTTTCAAATTTCGCTTCATTGCTGCTAAAAGTCTGCCAGGTACATCTGAAAGGAATAGTGAGCTCCCATCAGTTACGTCAGATGTTGCAACACATTTCAAAACTGGCTCCTCCTGCAATTACAGGCCGGCAGCGATATTTTTATGTTACAACAAGATGGAACGCCAACACACTGGCACCGAAAAGTTAGATCTTAATGAAGAGTTTCCTAATCATTGGGTTGGGCACACAAGAGCTCAACATTTGGCACTTCAATTGTGGCCATCTCATTCCCCTGATTTGATAGTTTGTGATTTTTTATTTGTAGGGCTTTGTTAAGGAGGATCATGTTGATGTGCCTCGCCATCAGTAAATCTGGTTGAGCTCAAGATTCTGATCACAGCCACAATAACTGAAGCGACTCCAGATATGCTTCAGTAAGCAAGGGAGGAATTCGAGTTTCAAGTGGACGTATGCCATGCAGCTGGCAGAGATCACAGTGAACGCTTGTAAGTTACCATGTTAAAATTTGAGTATATTCAGAGTATTTTGCAACTGGATCCACTTCTGTATGTAGATTTTTAAAAAAACAGAGAATTTTGTATTCAGATGAAGACTTGATATACCCTGAACAGTGTTCTCGTAGAAAATTTTATCAGGTAGGTGGAAAGATAAAATACCAGGCATACAAAAATTAAAAACAAATAAAACATTATGCAGTGTTGCACAGGTTTTCATGTATACAACCAGGAGGCTACCGAAATCAGCCAGGCAGCCCACCCCTTCGAAAAGGCCTGAGAAGAACCCTGCTGTATTTTACCGGGGATGGATACACCCTACTTTCATCCATTCTCAACTTATGTTACCAGTCTGCCAGGGGTCTATCTACAATTTCAAAATCCATACCCATTTTTGTGAAAATACATAGATTTTTGTGAAAATTTTTAATAAAAAGTATAAAACTCAGAGCTTAATTTAAAAAAAAAATACTTTTAATTATTTGAATTGATGTTATTTAGGCTGATAAAGTCCCATTTCTGAAGGTAATACATTGATAAACACCGTTAAAATTTTGTGAAGATACCGTTTCCACTTAAAATAATTTTGTGAAGGTACCCTTAAACTGTATCAAATTGACCCTAGATAGATCCCTGTCTGCAAAGAGGAAAAGGTTGAGAAACACTGTTCTATAACAGTCACCTTCTGCATGTTAATGAATCGTTAAATGATTTTAACTTTTTACTTATAATATAGCAATTTGTTAAGATTTCTGCAGTTGAGTGAGCCATTAGTCAGAAGGTTTCTTAGAATTTCAGGTTTGTTAATTTTTTCATTGAATGCACTCATATATATGACTACAAACAGTTCTCAACTTATGTAAGTGGATAGTTCCTAGACTGTGTATGTAAGTCAAAATTTATCTAAATAGAATAGCACTTAAGAGTAACCGAATATACCTCTAACTCGTAAGTACAATGTAACCAAAAGTTCAACAAGGAATTATAAAAACTAATGCAAACTTGCGGGAAAAACGGTAAGCGCAATATTTTCAATATTGTTATTCAAATACTTCAAATAAAACTTCAATATTAATTTTCATTATCGAAGCTTCTCGCCCAGCCAATTTATCATAATCGGGGTTCTCCCCAGACCCTTTTTAACGGGCGTGCCACCTGGCTGATTTTGGCGTTCGCCCGGCTTAAAATACACGAAAAACTGCACAACACTGCATAATATTTTATTTGTTTTTGTTTTTAATTTTTGTCCGCCCGGTTATTTTAGCTTACCGCCCACCTGATAAAATTTTCTGGGGAGAACCCTGATAATGAAATGGGTAATATAATATAAAAATGAGATCTTATGTTGATTAAGATAAAATTAAACCAAATTTCATTTATCAAGCTAATTTGAAAATGTATAACTGGATGTTTACTTATTGTGACAAAGCAGCAAGTTCATGCTACTCTGCTAAATGCATTTATTTATTCGTATAACACTGACCACTATCATTGAGCTCATACCATTATGCTTTTTCGCTTGCCATTCATTAGCTTTTTGAGAAATCAGGATTGGCATATAATCGTTATGGTTATTGCAAACAAAAGGACGATTTAAATACAACTTTCACATTATAAAGTTCGGATCATCCAGAAAGCATAATCTTCGGTAAATAATTTATTGAGCATTAGTAACTTCATTACCTTGAGCATTAGTTACTACATCAGTCAAATGCCTGCTTGACAAAAATCTTAACGAGTTGATTTACTGAATTTTATGGTGTGAAATTATGAATGTAAAGATAAAAGCATTTTTTAATTACAATACCAAAAAAATTTTATAGTTGATATTTTTTTCTACTTAATTTTATATTTATCTATCTATCAAGTGTTGAGATGTAAATCTATTTAAAAACTTCGTCCAAATCAATATTAATGCACCCGATTTCTTAGTTCAACCAAAAAAAAATCTGACACAATTTAATTTGTGCAACAAAATTTCATACTACTTGAAGAAAATTTTTAGGTAGAGTAGAACCCCATTAATCTGACCACCATAAAATTTCAGTATATGGTATTTTGAAATTTTATGGTGGCCGGATTATCAGGGGACGGATTAACAGGGTTCTACTGTGTTCCATCCCATTAACAACGTAAGGTCAGGTAAGCTTCAATGCTCAAGCCTATGCTACTGCTGCATAAGCAGCTTTCTGTTGAGGTTGAAAAGAGAGAGAGATTCAAAATTTATTTTCATATCTGACTTTATGCTTTGCCTTTCTCATTTTAAATAACAAAAATAAAAATTCTTATAGTCAGTGACTTTTTAGTGTATCTAAGAGTACTGACACATGTGTTTATTTTTTCAATAATTTTTTTTACCATTTTAAAAAAGTGCAATTTCATCAAGCAATGGGCATGAATTATTTGAACTTCCCATCTGCAAAAATGCATGCAAAAAAAAAAAAAAAAAAAAATTTGTTTTGCATAAAGACTAGTTCAAAATCTAACACTTCAAAACAAGACTTTCAGCCACATAGTACATAAAATAAAAATACTATATTCATATTTTGTATTTTGCTTTTTATATCAAATTATCGATTCTACATATGCATTTGAAGTTGCACAAATGAGCGCATTTATAAACGAATTTTTAACTTAATCTTCACAATGGGGACCTCTTGGATCGGAGCGTTTTTACTTATTTACAAGACATAAACAATAATTCATTGAAAATATGTTGTTGAAAATAGTATTATGAACTATCTAGCTAAATTATTATGAGTTCTACAAGGGTCAATTGAAAAGTTACACTTTTATAATTGGTAACAGATTTTCAAAATTTGTTTTGTACCTAATACTTACATTTCTCTTCTATATAATGCACTACTCAGTTTTCGATATAGTCTCCATCTCTTTCCACGCACTGGTGCCAATGTGTGACTAGTCGCGTGCACCTGTCGGAGCAGAATTCCGACTTTTCGCGCCTTTTCAGCGACTTTGCACCTTGTGACTTCCCAAATATGAAAGAGCACCTTAAGGGACACGAGTTTCGTTCTGACGATGAGGTGAAATCCAATACTGGGTTGACAACAATCCTCGACACGATGAATTCTCAGACACATTCGTCCGACTAGTCATGTTTTGGCGCAAGTGCGTGAAAAGGTATGAGGACGATGTCGTAAAGTAAATAGTGCATTACATAGAGAAAAAAATGTATTTATCAGGTACAAGAAGAATTTTGAAAATCTATTACCGAATAAAAAAAATCACAGATATGAAGGCATTACTTTTCAATCAACCCTCTTATTTATACAATAGATCTACTGTCTTTTATTGGTATTTCAAGATGTGCTGCTCGAGCTCTGCTTTCCCTCGCTACTACTAATTACTGATTGAAGATTGGAATAATGGATCCAACATAAAAATTGCTTCAATTTATAATACCAATAACACAAATTCTGATAAGGCTATATTTACTTAGCTGCGCTTATTAACCCTGTTGATTGGGCATGAATTTTTTGCCCGTTTGGCGGGACGGCTTTTTGGAAAATGACAATATTTGTTTATAACATGGACTATTCCTAATATATTATATAATTTAATAAAAATTTACCAATTTCAAAAAAAAACAAAAAAAACCCTTAAATTTGCAAAAAAAAATTTTTTTTCATTAATTTTATATATTAGAGAAAATGCGATTACATTAGATGTTATTAAATGCTAAGAAATTATTTAAAAATAAACAAAAACCGAATATTTCTTTAACGTAATATTTTTAAAAATAAGAATAAATAAATACACCTGTACAAAGCATAAAGGCAAAAGATAGACTTTGAACCTAGATTCAATTTCAACAGGAAGTCATTGATTGCAATACAATGACAACCAGGATATCAAATCTTACCTAACAATAACCTTAGCCTTTATTATTATTTTAAAAAAAAATAAAAAAAATTACCACACAAATCTCATACCTATCAATATCTTGAAATGGCCATCAATTAGGATATGACTGAGACATCTGTTATGAATATTCTCTAAATTCATAATGTAGTAGTTTTATAAAAATGGGGAAATCAAACCCAGCACACAAAATCGAAACAAAAGGGAAAAAATAATCTATGAACGTCTATGTTTATTATTATTATTTTTTAATATATATACAAATCCTTGCTCAAAAAATGAAAAGCTGTGATTATTGGAAAGATAAACAGCAGCAGCAAGAGAAATGCACTTAAAAATCACTGTAAGTTGTATACTTAGAATTTTTAAAAACTTGAAACTTAACACATATTAGCAATGCCAACTTATGGTGAGGGTTGGGCTTTACCTGAGGGTTTACCTGAGAATGACCATGAAAAGCAGAAATCAATACACAATTGCCTGTATATCCGAATCATATTCAATGCTCCACTAATATTTAAAATTAATTAAAGATCATATTAATCCACTGTGAACAGGTGTGAACTTTTTAACTTTTCCAATCTTCAATTCTTTAAAAATGTTGGCATGACAGAAGTAAATAAATAATACACAAACACAAAAATAACGATCACCAACTATCACTGGCTTCTCAACAGAACATTTAAGAAGATAATATTAGATACCATTAAATGGCAAGAAAAAATTAACCACCTTTGAAATCGATTCCCAAACCACTGTGTTCTAACTCGACCCCTTGCAACGCTTCGCCCAAAGTTTCATGATAATGACTGATTGTTTCTTTCGGCCCTACGCAGAATGGCAGGGAGAAATACGTGTACGTTTCCTGGCGGTTGTGATATGGTCCCACCGTGTTCATCCAAAGGACGACTTCTTCATTATCCCGATACTGCAAGGAACAAAACCAAACGATTACTCAAATGATTACTTCAAATTATTTTATCAACGATAGCGGTGAATGGGAGTAACCATATTAAGCCTAAACGTAAGTATACATTCACAGGACGTTACATAGGTTTTTATTAAAACGATGTATACTAAAATATTTTACAAATATACGATTGACACGTGTTTAAAGTAATCTTAGCGGTACAGTCTTTAATTCATTTCAAAGCGTGTCTTTTGTATTTTTCTTATCGTTTTGCAATATATTTTAAATATGTTACACATCTTTACAACCCAATCGTTGGTTAACTGATACTCACGATATGAGAATGCTCGTCTCCATCAGCAGAAAGCAGAATTGCCAGAAATATGAAATATAGACTATGTAATCTTCTTTCGATGTTCATTGTTGAACTATTTCACAATTTACCAAGGTATAAAAATGTTAAGGAATCAAGATCAAATCATTAGATATCGCTTGGCGTTACTCGTAATGGCGTTAAGTCCCGGCCACGTCACAATTTCGCTCGCATTTTTCTCAAATCAAAGAGAGTCATTGAAATAAATGCGTAATTTTTTAAGAGATCTCGTCGCAAATCATAAAGTTTGAAAAATCCACGCTAGAAAGTTAATGAAAAATTTTCATTATTTTACAAAGCCCCAACCAAGTGGCACAGGAAGTTCATTTACCACAGAAACAGGCATCCGACATTCGATTCATCGTGAGAGAAAGCACCGATTAAACAATAAAGGCTGACCTCTAGTGACAAATTATTGAAAAATTAGTCGACGGTGGGAAATAAAAGTTTTTCAATTACACAATGCATAAAAATGTAGATGACTCGGTTGCACGTTTTAATTTTCAGTTTTAATTCATAAATTATTTTTAAAAAATAAATTCTGAAAATAACGGTTTGTTTTCTTTCGTGCATTTATGGATTTTTCCTTAATTTTCATCCCAAATTATTTTCATTGAAGTTTAACAGAATTTGTAAAATAATCATGAAATACCCAAAAGGTTTTTTTACAGTTTTTAAAAATTGGTTTCATACAGTTTTACTTGAATTTCATACATTTCTAAATAGATTTAATACAATTTTAAATGAATTTAGTACTTTTTTTAAATGAATTTAATACTCTTTTAAATAAATAAATATAATGTGTGTTTTAGTTCGGTGTAAATGGGGTTTAATTACTAAATTGAGTAAAAAAAAATTTTTTTATTGAAACCTTGTTTTAGAATTTACAGTAAATTTGTATTTTATTATTTTAATTCAATTACAGACAACATAACACAATCGTAAAAAGACTAACAACCAATCACGTAAATAAATTCACTGAGAGGGTAAATCACTGATAAATTCATTATAAATTGTATTAACTTCATTTAAAAAAAAAGTATTAACTTCATTTGAAAGTGGTTAACTGTTACTCCTTTTACGTTTGTATTATTTATATTACAATATAGTTTTCTGTAATTGAATTAAAATAATAAAAAATAAATTTTCTGTAAATTTTTTTTTCACTTAATTTAGTAATTAAGCTCCGTTTACATTGAACTAAAACATATATTTATTTAAAATCGTATTAAATTCAGTTAAAAAGTATTAAATTCATGTGAAATTGTATAAATCTGTTTGTAAAAATTGTATTAATTAAACTCAATTTACACTGAACCGAAACACACATTTAAAATCGTATTAAATTCATTTGAAAGTGTATGAAACCAATTTGTTAAAAATGTAGTAATTAAAAAGCCGCTCTAAATCTAAAATTTAGTATAAGTATTGAACAACACGACATCCTTAAATAAACATTACAATAGAATCCAGAAAAACATTTAAAAGTAATAATTTTACTGAAAAGCAATACTGCAATGAGAACGGGCTCGAATCAAGAGTTGACCGTTCTTGTTAAATATTTAATAAAATTTACATCTTTTAAATAAGAGAAGAGACAAAAATAATTAGTTTTAAATAAAAAAAAAATTTAATACGATATTTTAGATTCGTTTTAGCGTGATATATAAGCACAATTATCAATTGTAACGCTTAGTTTTCTAATCGTTTTCATGAAATGCAAAAGTGAATTTTAAAATCTAATACGTTATATATTTCTTATCTTAAAATGAAATTAAGAAGCGACATCTAAATTTTATCCGCTTTAATCTTTAAGGAATTCAAGAATATTATATCAACAAAAGTTGGATTTTTTCTTCTTCCATATTATGCAAAGTATCATTTAAAAAAAAATAAAAAAAAAATAGAATCGACAGTGCGGCTCTTTAGAATCGACTACCTTCTAATATAGTGTTCAAAAACAAACATCAATACAAAGTTGAATTGCAGCAATTACGCATCTTGTATTTATTCAATGCTCGTCGTCTGCTTTACAGACGTGGGACACAGTTTAATGGCGGGAACATGACTGGAAGGCTAAGAATATTAATATGAACCTTGAAACAACTAGATTCATTTAGAAACGACTTCTAAATTTGAAAACTTGAACTCAAAAGTTGGAAAATTTCAAAATTGCAACGATATTGTGCTAATCCTGTTGGAACAATTATGGCTAACAACATATTAATGAATAAATGCATATACCTTTCATCGAAAATCGAAACTAAGTTATGTAAATTATATGCTGTAAAGTGCAGACAATGATGTCATTTTATATGTGCTTATACCGGTTATCACAAACCCATTGGCGGAGTGTTACGCCGAACCGGTTGAGCACAATTTAATGATTGAATGTGTGAATGAGAAAGAAGCAATTAGCTCGCTTCCACTTGTGAATGACAACTGCAGGAAATATTGTGAACTGAGAGACATAATTTAACAAAATGAATTTAGACACGTAAAAGAAGAGCTTTAAAAGCGATAAGAATAACGCCTGACTTAATTTTACAAGCTTGAGATTAAACTGGCAGCTTTATGCGTGAATAGGTTGGCTCTATTTTAAAGGAAACATCTTTTAAAGAATATTTGTAGGGATATACGAATACCCATGATATATGTTTATAAATAACAAAAAATGATAATATTAATTAATTTTCGTAAGCTAATTAATGAAACGCATAAAGGGGTTCTGTGAGCATGTTATGCCAATATTGCCTGAATTGAACGAGTTTCTGCTTTTTAAGTTAAATATTCCTTCAATACAATATTGAAAGCGTAAAAAACATGACAAGGTACATACATATGTAATTAATGTCTTTGCTTCATTATACAGAAGGTGGTGTAAGAACCCACTGGTTAATTAAAATGCCCGCATTATCCTAACGACAGTAAAATGTCCATCAGTGTATGGAAAGTGAGAATTTCGTTCTAAATTTGGTGTATCGTGTATAATGCAATATCTTCATCGAAGTCTAATTTGAGATCTGTTGTTTTTGTTCTGCAGAAAATCTTGCATAACATCATACATTTTTCTTTAATGACTTTATTGAACCATTGTTTTTCTATCGTTTTGGATTCGCAACTCATTTAAGAAAATTCCAAGGCTTAAATCTATATCTATAAAAAGCATCTTATGTTTAATATGCGAATCGATATACAGTATTTTATTGTTTTCATAAATAGGCTATTTTTTTCGTTTTATAATTATCCAGTGTTCTAAATACTTAGTATTTTATGTAAATCTTATAAGTTTGAAGGAAAAGTTTGAATCAAAATTGAGTAACGTACAAATATTTCATTGATTTCGTGCCTCAAATTACACAGCCAATTCTCATGTCCGAATTGTAATCGACAGGCCCATTGATGTCTTTGATTTCTTTGATTATCTCATCCACTTGTTTCATTTCTGAATAAGTATAGGTCAGGCTTATTCAACTTACGGGGCGGGCCACATCCGGGAAGATTTAACTTTGCACTGACTAGCTACAACTGATTTGGCAGAGAACCAACAAGACGATCGAACAAATGTCTTTCCTCTCTTTTCTTCAAGCACCCGGCCTAATCACACTGGCCTTTTTCTTTCGTTCTCTCTGAGTGTGCGGATGGATGGATGGGTGGGTGGGTGTGCGTGTACGTGTGTGTATCTTGTCCGTGTATACGTATTGTGTCAGTCTTGCCCGTGGCATTCACTTTATTCTCAAAGCTGGCAACGTTCCTCAACCAAAGAAACTCCTCCGCTAAAGCAATTTGACAATGGGATCATTTGAAAACTGCGAGATTTTTACTTAAGTAAAAAAAATATGTAGTCATTTAATTAAATTACCTTATAGGTCAGAAATTATAAGGTGGCTTAATGATATGTCATATGTTACCATCAGATTAATTCGATTGTTGCTGGTTAATTACGAAATTTTTGTACAAATTATGGAATATAATGTATTCTAAATAAAGTAGTACAGTAAATTTTAATATGATAGCTATGATTAAAAGCTACTAGCAGTTTAAGGAACCTGTCCTTTGTTGTTTAAAGTTGTGTGGTATCAATAGGGTCAAGTTCGTGGTTGATAATTTTTTGAAAAATTTCTTATGAAAGATTTTCTACTCTAAGTTTATTGATAGCGCACAGAATTCCGACCGGTTTTGTCTTTTATTGAAAGTTGCTCTTGAAATAATGCGCCACATTTTTTTCTTCAGAAACTATTTACTCAAAATGTAAGCAAATTACTCGCAATGTACATGAATGTTTCCTTTATACATGTGCATACTTTCTCCACGTACAGGGTGTCCAAAAAGTCTGGTAACATGGCAGATATCTCAAAGCTGCCAGGTAGGTGAGATCTGATGAGTGGAGTTTATAGGTAATAGAGGGGTGGGGAATTCATTGCCGCACTCAAATTTGACTTTGACCCCCAAATTTAAGGTCATCCATTCGCCAACTCGAAAATTAT
>JAHWFO010060970.1:10325181-10357345 GCA_023313115.1 Rhysida immarginata | reverse complement strand
ATAATTTTCGAGTTGGCGAATGGATGACCTTAAATTTGGGGGTCAAATTCAAATTTGAGTGCGGCAATGAATTCCCCACCCCCCTATTACCTATAAACCACACTCATCAGATCTCGCCTACCTGGCAGCTTTGAGATATCTGCCATGATACCAGATTTTTTGGACACCCTGAATAGTAGAACCTCGATTGTACGGGCTTGACGGGACCGTATTCTATCCGCACCAGCGAAAGTCCGTACCATCCAGAAAATGTATCCTTATAAGTTCATTTGGCCGTATATTTTGAATCAGTGTTTTCTTGGAATAAAAAGAAACTCATTTATTCTTCAACACGATTTATATGATTTACTTACTATATCTTACATCCGTACCATCCAGATGTCCTTACGGCCGATATCCGTAAAATGGAGGTTCTGCTGTACAATTCACTATAAATTGCACGACACCAAACAAGCGTATACGAGAAAAATATTATTGTTATTATTATTATTGGCCGAGAAAGATATGAGGCATTACTTTCTGAGCGATCTTCGTATTTTGATCTCCTGAAGTTTAGGACCTAAACCATCCGAAAAATTTTCGGATTCCGAATGTTTCTTCAGAAACGTTGAGAGATTTTATTTTAGTATGCGACTCCCTTGATGCAATCGAGATAAAACGCACTGAAATTGAAGTACAGCAACAACACAAAATTTGAGAAACCTGTCAGAGCCACTTAAGAAGAGGTTTTGTTCAAATATAGCGCCTTTGAAATGTTTTTTTTTTTAAACTTCGCTTGATTGTGTATTTTTAAGGGATATGAAGGTGCGATTTAGATGACTGCAATTGCATTTTTATATGAAGATTCCAAGAAGCGGCACAAAGAGAAATGCATTTATCATAACACTTTTCATTATCATGTATTTAATTGTAACGCTTTTCATTATCATGTAAATGTAAATTTAGCAATCAGCACCCGGTTGCTAACTTAATGATGTAGCAACCGGCACTAGACTGAATGCTCCTCACTAAACCGTCCAAAGGACCACACCGAGTGAGGTTAATGAATAACGTAAAAATAAGTAGAACA
This sequence comes from Rhysida immarginata, assembly GCA_023313115.1. Taxonomy (NCBI): domain Eukaryota; kingdom Metazoa; phylum Arthropoda; class Chilopoda; order Scolopendromorpha; family Scolopendridae; genus Rhysida; species Rhysida immarginata. The sequence goes on along the minus strand of JAHWFO010060970.1, from coordinate 10,356,276 downwards.
TCAATCGTTGACCACTAATTCAAAGAAACAAGTAAAGCTATTCAAAATATAAGCTGACCTAGTACTACAAACCAGAATCGTTAAAACGAAAATATTCTGTAAAATTAAAAACTGTTAATTTGCCAGAAAGCAAATTTAAAAAAAAATTCTTTGTATTTTTCTCTAAGATTTAAATCATATTTATCTGGATTAGGAAAAAATACCTTTGTTACTGTGTAAACAAAGAATAAAATTAGAGTATGTTTTGCAAAGTTTATCCATACAAAACTTACTACCACCTAACCAAATGATCGAAACAATTGCTTTTAAAAGATAACTTAAAAATAATAATGCATTACAAACCTTCCAAAGAGTGTCACCACTAAAGCCTACGAAACTCATTCTTTTAATATAGCCAATGACTTTTTTTCAATCAAGATTTAACTTTCGATATGTGGCGGAAAAAAATGGGTTTGAGAAATAAAGACACCGAACTCAGTAACTGGTTTAATTAACATACCGTTTACAAGAAAAGGAAACATAATTGTTTTCCTCGTAAACTAAATTTAGTTACATTTCGAGATATTTATCTTAGACAATTATAATATGACCAACGAGCAAAACAATTATTCTGCTCTTGAAGTACTATGCAATCATCCCATTTACGAATACGTTTGTAAATTTTTAGGTCATCGGTAAACATTAAAAATTTTACTTTATTCAAATCATTATACATATTATACATATTGATAAAAGGAGGGCGTCCAAGAGAGATCCCTGGAGAACACCACTAACGATGTGACTGAGCTTAGAACTCCTTAATTTGTATACTCAATATAAAAATGCTGATAGCTAATAAATAAGAGAACCAATCCACTTTAGGAAACTTTTAACTGAAAGTTTCGACAAAAACATGGGTGAAACAATCATGGTTTACAGAATCAAAAGATTTTGTAAATTCTAAGTAAATAGCTTGTATTTGATCTCTGTAATCTGCAGCTGAAACATTATCATGGGTTAAAACCGCTATAATGGTGACAGATCTATTTTGCAAAAAACGCATGCTGAAAATTCGGAATAAGTGGATAGACAGATTGAGAAATTTGGTTGGTCAATAACGTCTCAAAAAGTTTTGTTGGAAAAGCTGAAATAGTAATTGGTCTAAAATCATTTACCGGGTGTTTAAAAAATGACCGGTATATTTGAAAAATCTAAACGGGCAGCGATAGAAATACACCGTGAACTAATTTCGAAAGTTTGTCTGCCTGAAAATTTACTGTTGTCCCAAGCATATTACGACAAACGGTGTATTTCTATCGCTGCCCGTTTAATTTTTATTGATTTTTCAAATATACCGGTATACCGGTCATTTTTGAAACACCCGGTACAAGCATTGACCGCTTTAACCTTAGGTATTGGAAATAATCGCTGTTTTCCAAGATAAGGGGTGGGACCCTGCTAACAGGGAGGCCTTATAAAAGTATTCAAAGGCTAAATAATAACCAAAACCAGAAATTGCGGACAACTAGAAACAAAATATGGGGGAAAACAGTGAAATTGTGGAATAGTGCTTTTTTTTTTTTTTTTTTACATTTTTTATTTTATTTTATTTAACTTAACTTGTTTGTGTGTTTGTGCCCAAAATTTGTAATTAATATTTTGCCCACTTCCTGACTGCCTACAAGTAATTTAATATTGTAAGTTTAATATGTATACAGGCAATCATGACATAACGACTGCCTGTATTGTTGTTTATTGTTATCGATGTTAATTGTTGTATGCAATTGTTGTTAATTTGATCATCAATGCTAACGTCACGTCTCTGTGGAGAGGATTGTTTATGATTAGCCAGCGTAAAAGCTTTCCCGAGATACAGACGCAGCCGACTAGACAGACTTCCAAGTTGATTGGGTTTATAGTTATCATATAAAAGCATGTTTTTTTTCAAAAAAAAAATAAAAATAAAAATAATAAAATATAAAATAAAAACTTTTAAAGTACACACTTTCATCTTAAAAAGAGCAGTAAAAAAAAATATATAATTTAAAAAAGGTAAAAGTGTGGTGGCGCGTTTATTATGTAGCATTTTCTTTTTCAAGTTTAATATTAAACCCGCCACCACACTTTTACAATATATAAAGTTTTTATTTTATATTCTTTATTTTTTCTTCTTTTCTCTAGCTCGTCGCCTCTACCAACTGGGCCACACGCACGCTGATAAAGGCTGTCTCCAAATGTCCTAAAAACTACTATAAGTGTCAAGCAGGAAACCCCAATAATAGGGCAGGCATCTGGAGACGACGAGCTACAATGAGAGTATTTTTTTTTTTTTTTTTGATACTCTTTGTCCCTGGTTCGCGGAATTTTTCCTTTCGTGTTTCATCTAAATTTTTATTTAATTTACAGCATTGAAACATATCTTCAGTTTTCAATCAATACTTTATACCTTTGTTATTGTTCGTTATTTTAATCCTCTCTATTGTGGTATCTTGTATATCAGTACTACTGTCTGTCCGTCAGTCTGCATGCAATTTTTATATTCTAAATGGCACACTTGTGATCATAATGGCAAAGTTTTGTCATACGCTTTTCAAAATAATTTTCCATTTTTCTTCAATAAGTCGAAAATTAAATGTTATAGTAAAACATTTCCCCGCTGGTTATAATATCTACTAATAAACAGTTGGATACTTTTGCCCTTTACAATTTTTTCTTTAGGCCTAACAGTTTCCGAGAACGACCATTTAGCTCTAATAGGTCGTATTCCAGCTAATGCAGCTATAAGCTTTAAAACGAATCATTAACTATTTCTATAAAAACCCTTTTTTGCTCGCATTTTATTTTATTTGCAGAGTGATTTCTTGGTAGGCTATATTGTATTTTTAAATTGCGTATTTCGTTTGATAGATTTCACACCAGATTTCTTATACGTAACTTTGATTGTTGTCAACATATTAGCATGATAATGTTTTAAGGCTGGAGATCATTCTGGAAAATGCATGATACAAAATCCGATTCAAAAAAGGCGTTACGGAAACAGAAAGAACAATTCAAAGCCCTGCTTTATTTTTGCACATTTTTAAGCATCGTTGGCGCCGGCTTGAAGCATGCGACTAAAGTTCTAGACAGATAAAGTATGGACAGTCCGCCATTTCTGTGCAAAATTCCTAAATAGAGACATCTACAGGAATGCAAGTAATTTTTATAATAACTTTATTATAATAGTATTAATTATAAATTTTCCGGTTCTTGCAATGCCGTTGCATAATAACCCGCGATTTGACCTTTTTGGCACTCCTGTAGATGGAATTTTGCACAGAAATGGCGGGAGTGTCCATACTTTATCTATCTAGAACTTTACATGCGATGGCACTGAACTGTCACCTGACCATTGTAGCCTGATTTTTATTTAAATCTTTATTACAAGAGATATGATTAAATATATTGAAAGTGTGGTATCTGATAGCGCCCATTATACTTCGCTGTCTTATTTATTTCGTTAATTCAAAAACAAATGACGTAATGGCGTAACGTTTTGTTTTAGTGTGTTGTAGTAAACTCTTTGCTAATACAATACATATATTTTATTACTCACAATTTACTTTATTATATAATATTTTATTATTTTGAAACATTGAATCAATGAATCAATCAAATGTTCAGTTAAGTCTTATGATGCTTTTCCGAAATGTTCGGCGAAGTCTTCATCAAATTCATAATCTGTACTTAATTATTTCTACAGATTCCTTCCTCTCTACAGTTAAGAATAATATTCCGACTCAAAAAAAGGCGTTACGGGTGATGCAATAATTTTAGTTTTGCATCATACAAAATGCACTCGTTTTGTGATTTTAGATATTGCGAAAAGGTCCCACATTTGTAGACGCTGTGTTTACTTGAGAGACTCGATACCTGTGCTTACGGTATATCTCGTACTTCAGTTACCATAAGTCATTACCCAGTATTACCGATGTGCATAATTCTGTAGACTCCTCCATTGATAAATAAATAAAAGGTTTATGTACTGAATAAAATATTTATTTATTTGTTGCACCTAAAAACATTATCATGATTCAATGCTTCGGACTTCAGATTCGAAATTAAGTCACTCTTTTAAGACTGAAAGACGAAAGGAAAATTCCGCGACTTGGATTCGAACTAGTGACCACGAATATCCAGCTCATCGCCTCTACCAACTGGCCCAAGGCGGCTCTGATACAGCAATGATCTTCGAGTGTCCTTTATACAACTAAGTAGTGAAAGTGGAAGTCCTTTGAAAGGGTAGTCACCCAGGATGCATGAGGAATTCCTCCTTTCTAAATCTTCAGAAAGCTGATGAAAACTCCTAACAAAAGTAATTAATTAATACTGGAGATGATGATCCAACATAACGTAAACATATTAAGGTAAACAAACTGGTGGCCCGGTTGGTAGAGTCGACCAGGATGCCCGTGATCCCTGGTTCGAATGCGGTTCGCTGAATTATTCCTTTCGTTTTTCAGTCTAATCCGTTTGCCTTATATTGGAGCATTATCTCTAGTATTTATTTATTAAGTAGCGGAAGAATGGTGCTACTTATTGGTTTTACAATGTCCGTCTGTCCCCTTCATAATTTCTACATTTTTTGAGGTAAAAAGTTGAAATTCGGAATGTAGCTTAGTATGGGCATGTCACCTTCACTATACTCGTATAGTTTGGTTTTGATTGGCCCACTGGGGTTAGAGTTAGATTGGTTGGTTGGTTTATTAGAAATTTTGGCGTCGACTACTAAGGTCATTTTGCACCTTTTACACAAGATATATCTGTACGCAGCCCGGGACAAACACAAACATCCATGCCCACGGCGGGATTCGAAACCACAACCAGGCGGACTCGAGAGCTAGAAAGCCTACGCCCTAGTCCTCTCGGGCACCTGGCCGACCGTTGGAGTTAGAGGGGACCAAGTGATCTAGGTGGTATTTAGCTATGTAAAGGAGTGAAATTCGATATACAGATTCCTCTAGGCAAAATCTACATTACTATGAAGTTTGGGCCAAATTGTCCCAGTGAGGTCGGAGTTGTGGGGATGGCAGTCACTTGGTCTTTAGGACTGTGGCAGCATATGGCATGTGTTATATCTTTCGATCGAAAATGACGAGAAATTAAAGAAGATAGGGTTCTTTTATATTTTCTAAATACTACGTTCGAGAAAATCAATTTATCGATTAAAAAAAATGGGAGGGGGTTAAAATGCAGAAAAAAGGGTAAAAATAGATGAGCTCAGGGCTTCCGCTACTTTCCTATATATTCCTCGGGAGGATTAATTTCTTGTTTATTTATGTATTTCATTGTTGTATTTGGAAGTCAAAGCTTATTAAAAAATTTAAATTGCTTTTGCTTTTCTAATCTTTAAATCTCATTTTTTAAGATCATCTATTTTGTACTTGATTATTGCAGGCCTGGATTTTTAAAAATTTTCTGAAATTATTTATTTCTTATTTCCCTTTTCATAGCTATTTCCTTAAATTTAATAGAATTTTAATCTTGATGCTAAATTATTGTTCTACCCTCTGTCTTTCGCAAGAACAAAATTTTGTTTTTTTTTTTCACAAAGAAAAATTTTACAATAAAATTTAAGATATAAGAAACAATACTCGTATAATAAAGGATAAGAATAAAACCTTTTATTACTACGTAGACAAAAGTTATATTATCCTTATCAAAATTATATAGGTTTGTTTGTTTTAACTTTTGTAAATTTTCGATATTGAGAATCTTGCAAAGTAAACTCATTTTCGGGAAATAAAGTAAACATTAACACTAACATTAATAAAGTAAGGTAGGAAACTAATATTTTAAGGCAAAACAAAGTCCCAGATGAAATAAACCCGAAAATGTGATCCATGAGAAATAGCTCCTCTAACTGGAAGCTAATAACTTAAATTCGAATAAATTTTTCCTCTTTTCCTTTTATGTTCAAGCAGATAATAATAATATCAATTCACATTTTTCTGCGGGTATTTGGGAATCTGTATTTAGTTGCTCCAGGTACTGAATTTAATTCGGTCTCTATCTTACACATTGTAAAAAAAAATCCAGATGTGTATACAAGTTTATTTTTTCTGTAATAAATAATTCAATTGATCTAGCCTCATGTAAATCCATAATGAATAATGAAATACCATAATTCTTCCATAATGAATAATTCAAACCCTACGTGCCGTTGAAATTTAAGCAAACATGAGAAAAATACAGAGCTGGATTTCTCATAACAACTCTGCATCGTAATTAATTGATGAATTCCATCTAATAATTTTTCTGATTCTTTATAGCATTCCTGGAGATCCCCTTTAAGTTTAAGAAAATGATGGAGATTGCTTAAGCCTTGTATGCATGGTGGATGTAGCAGATGGATTATGTTAACGCCCGCAGTTTGAGAAGCATCCGTTCCTCTTATAATAGAAAAGCAATCATTCATACAACCACTTGGCTCTGAAAGTGTTCAAATTGCTTTGTGGTGTTAAAGGAGAAACCACAAAATCCGAAACAACTTGTCTGGATTCAAACTTGCCTCTCTTGGGAGATTTTCAGCGTTGAGGCATTATCTTTCCATTCAGAGTCTTTGTATAATGGATGTTAACACGAAACAATTTTCTTTGATAAATATTGATGGATCATCACTTACCCTCAAAAATATTGCAATTAGATAAAATAATGAATTTTTGATCCTCGGAGCTTTTCCGTTAATAACTGCTCATTTAAAAACCTTGCCTTTATTGCTGATGAAAAATTAATTGACGGTTTTGATGTGTAGCTCTGGGATTATGAAGGACTTGGTATATTAAAAAGTAGATTAATGAATTTTTCAACCTGGGAGCATAATTTCATATTACATTTGCTGAAGAAGAAAAAGGAAATGAGCATCCTATTGATTTAGATATTAAGTTATAATCCTTACAGTCAAATTTTAAAAAATAACGAAAATCACTAATTTGTTCCTCCGTGCATCTTATTTCTTTTAGTTTATCTTCGTGATTTTAATGATTTTATTATTACTATTATTTTTCTAGTTCCCCTTCCTTGTTTATTTATTTTCGGCTTTTGTTTTCTTTTGATTATTCTCCTTGCTTTTAAAGCATAACTGTTACAGAATTAATTAAAATTTTTAGTTTTGTTTTGCTATTGAAACTATTATTGGTTTTATTGTCCTTCAGAAATAAAATTGTCAATGATATTGAAAAATAATATTTGCAAATACAATAATAATAATAATAATAATAATAATAATAATAATAATAATAATAATATATTTAATAAATTCAACTTCTTAGTTTTAGTTACCCTCTTTTATATTTAAAATTTTTAAAAAATTAAAAAATGAATAATTAACAGTGAGGTCAATTTAAAAATACGTGAAATCATTTCCTGTAATTAGATTTCTGTCCATAAAGCTATTATTTAATATAAACTATGACTTGCCACATAATTGCAGTGTTTAGATCAGCGTTTTTCTCCCTTACATGAGTCCTTGAGATGAAAGGGAAATTCTTATCTTTGTGGCACATCGGCGGACAAAGCATGTTTTATAAAATCAATAGATCGAATTATTGTCTAGGATTCAAGAAATGTCTGAGCATTCTATAGCATGGATATGCTATGGAAGGAGGGGTTCTCGATGTCACGTATCTCCCACTTATAGGAAGCTATAAACCAAATTATATTTTATAATATAATCTCCCTCGCCTTGACCCTCGTAGCTCCTTCCTCTTGAAAAATTCTAGTCATGACACTCAGCATAAATGATGTTTGCGGAAGATGGATTATTTGTGGAAACATTTTTTATGATTACTTCAAAATAACGTGTTAAATAGTTATTTCAATAACTGATATGTAAAAAAAAAAAACATTATTTTTATTTTTTGTTGGGCAAAGGATAGTCTCTATCCGAAACATCAGCTGTTTTCAGGGTCTTACCACTGTGTCTCCAATTTTGTTTTATTCCAGGGTTTTTTTTTTGTGTGTCTCGTTCTTCTTTTCTTCTACATCCATCATTTGATATTTAAAAAAAAAATGAAATTTCTTGTTTGTAATAGCTTTTGAAAAATGTATTATTTTTTTATTATCCTATGACGTTTCTTAATGTGTTTTAAATGATTCCCAAGTATTTAATAACTCCTTAAAATTAGCTGTTGTAAAATAACAAAGCTAAAAATTAATCGAATCTTTTTAAAATTATCAGTTCAAATTACTATTAATGTCATCTTAATTAGCTTCATTTAGCTTAATAACACATAAAGACAACTTTAATAATAATTCTGAATTCATCAAAAAAAAAAATTATCTTGTCCCAAAATTTAAATAGAATTTCATTGCAAAATAACTTTATGTGTAATTATTTGAAAAAGTTAATAAAGATGAAAAGGAGTTTTAATATTAAAAGTTTTATATTAAAACTGAATTCTCTGCAATTTCAAAGAATGCATCAAACGCACAACAGCCCGCTTTCGGCGCAATGCCAAATGAATTCGTTGCCTGTCTTTAATAAAACTTAATGAATTTTAAAGAAAAAAAAAAAACAAACAAAAACGAGTTATAATACAAGATTCTATTATAAGTATTTTAAGTGGTTATTACTGCACTCATTCCTTTAACTCTGAATTTACTTTTTTTTATAGAAGGATTTTTTGAATTCCGATTAAATATTCGGAATAATTTATTTTTTTTAAAAAACGATTTTGATTTAGAAGTAGTAACTTTAAGTCGCTTTCAGTTGTTGGCTAGGTAATGCAAGCTTATAATTTTACTATTTTCCCAAATTAAAAACCTGGATTTTTAATTTAATTTTTAAAATTAAGTTTTTGTAAAATTTATATGTTGAAATTTCTCTATATATTTAATCACAATGCATTTTTAATCGTAAAAAAAAAGTTATGCAGTTTTGGAATATTGGAGTGCTGCGGGGAAGCCGCATATAAACACGATGGGGCACGATTTTCTCCAATCAGATGAATTTTGATGATAAATAATATTTATACAGTGCTAATAAATAAGTTTCATTTCAGAATATTCAAAAATAATTTTCCAATATTAAGGAAATGTGTTCGATTAATGAATAGCGAAGCACTTAAATATAAGGCTTTATTCTGTCCCAACAATTGTTGTAGATGCATATAAATTTATTTACAGTATGTAAATGTAAATTTATATGTAGATGCATAAAAATTTATACAAATTGTGTATATATAATTAATATGTCACGTTCGACTAAAATTTTGTTAATGCAAAATGAAATAAAGTTTATAATTTTATAAAAAATGTTGCTATAGTAACACGAAGTATTGCAGTAAATTGTATTAAAATCAATATACTGGAAGAAAACATTTATAATAGTATTTTTAATAAAGATGTTTACTGACTGTGAGTAAAGACCGTTATAAAAGTTATATTTACATAGAAACGGCATAGGGAAGAGAAAAGTTGCATATAGATTAAATAGATAACGTTTACATAAACGAGACTTTCAGTTTGTAATTCTTCTTTAAAGCGCGTGCAAAACTGGATGGAAAAGATAAATGCTAATCTATACTTTAATATAATATTTTAAACACATAATCTGATGCTCTTAATATTGATTAATTAATACTATATCCAGATTACATGTTTCAAAGTTATTTGAAAGTTGAAGCATTTTTTTTTTAATTTAATAGTTTTCTCTCGCTAAAGATCGATTGACCTATGTAATCGCGCTTCACTTTTCTGGTTGCGAAGGAAAACACTTGATATGTTATATCTTTTTAATGAAACATACGAATCCTAAAGTGAAGGAAATAAAGGGGTGGCAGAGGAAAATTGGGAGGAGGAAGAAGATAAGTGTTTTGCTTTCCATTGCTGCAAGGCAGTAGCGATAAACAGTTTCTTCAGTATGTTTCAGTTTCGTAAAATTCGTGTTATGGCTGTTCTTCTAATTGGAGTGATAAAATGACGGCATTTTTGGAAGTTCTTTTGAGAACATCAATTTTTATTTCCTTCGGTACCCTTACTTTAAACAAAGTTTTAAGATCGATTCGATTTTAAGTTTTTATAAACTAATAATATTTCATCAATTTTATTTTGACGGGGAAAAGCATTAACATTTTTTCTCTCTTAAAATTAACTCGATAAATCGATTCTTTATTTATTATCCTAAATATTTATACAGTATATGCAACTATTTTAATAAACGCTCGCTTTTAAAACATCAAACGCATAAGCTTACTTAAATGCTAAATGCTAACCAAATGAAATAGTAAATCATCATAATTCCTCTTTTGCTTTATCTTAACAAAAAGAGGGATAAAATCTTTGTATTCTCTCACATTCCAAAAGAGTTATGATGCAAACGACCTTCTAAACTTTAAGTAATGTTTTCAGCAAAATAGGCCAAACGGTTTTATGATAATAGCAAAGCTGATCCGACGAGTTGTTTCATGTAAATGGGCTCTTGAAAACTGCACACATCAGTAAGATTCTTTTCCATAAATAAAAATGGAATGCAATAATTATTAACTTGAAACTAATGAAATGTATATATAAATCTATATGGAATATAGCTTTATATATAGTAGACTATTCATGTGCATTTCACATTAATGAATTTGATATAGTAAATATCCAAAATAGTAAAGTAGCTATTAAATTTGTGCTCTCTCTCTCTGATCTCATGGTGACTATTTTTTATTTATTTATTTTTTGCAATGAATGCATATTAAGTAAAACCCCAGTAGTTGTGTGCAATTTTTTTTAAAAATAATTATTTACTCAAAAAAAAACGAAATTTTGTCTTTTGTTAAGTATGACACTATCTTTTATTTCCCCTTAGAGACAGCAATTCAGATGTACGGGATAAGAAGGAACCGTCCTTCTCTAATTTAATATGCAAATGTATGAATCCGTGACTTTGTCAGTAGAAGTGACGTAAAGTTTTACCATTCCTACCTTTGTAAAACAATTCAACTGGCCCCCACACAGAGATTGCTTTCTGTTATATTATGCTCATTATTATGATCTACGATAAGCATATCTTCTATAAAGGAAGGGGAAAAAACCTCTAACCCAAATCATTTAAGTTTTTTCTTATATATTTCTAAATTTTTTCAACTTTTCACCCTCTCCTCTTTTTAAGATGGCAATCATTCAAGAATTAATTAATCATAATGAAGGGTGAATGGGGTGGAGGTGAGGGGGGGGGGAGATTATCTGTCAAGAATTTTTTTTTATAATGAACGCAAGTTTAGGGCCCTTCTCATCTCCTGTTTATATTTTGCATAATTAATAAACAAAATTTATTATTCACTCTTTTTCCTCCAAACATCCTTCTCACAATCACTTTTTAAAAGCACCAGACATATAGAGCCAGAAGTAAACAGCACCAGACATATAGAGCATTTTCTATTGCAAGCTAAGCGCTTTCTAATTAAAAAACGTTTAGGAAGAGAAAAAGGAAACCTGTGTTTATAGTCTTTGTTTTCCCATGTGTGTAACAGCCTTAATAATTATGACGCGTTTCCTTTTGCCCTGCTCACAATGCTCATCGTTCACACTGTCTCACTCTTTTAATTAAATGATATCGTCATTTGTATCACGCTTCCATATGTGACACTATAATATTTTCCTGATCTCGTTCTCACAATAATATAAACATTATCAATAATAAAATATGGTGTCTATTTTTATTAATTTGATTTACAAATACGTCTGTTTTTATTTTAAATATCCATAACCAAGAAATTTATACAAGAAGTAATATATCAATGTAACAAACTATTAGTACTTGCAATTTTTTTTCGTAATGTTCAATTTTTATTATTGCATTCTTCATTTCTGATATTTAAAAGATTGAACACTTCTGATGTGTATTAACAAAACTTATACGAATTACATGATCTGAAATGTGACTTTTTTGAATGACTTCGAGAAAAAAATTTACATAAAAAACTTATAGCAAAGAAATAATAATAATAATAATAATAATAATAATAATAATAATAATAATAATAATAATAATAGAAATATTTTATTATTTTTTTCATTGACTCCTTGGATGATGTTAATAGAAAATTCTTTTAAAAAAATTTAATTAAGTCCTTAAAGATCGTGATATTGGTTTGTATTAAATACAACATGAGATTTCCTGGATGAAACCGGCTTCCCTTTCCTACTCAAACATTTCTGGAATTTTTTAATAACTGATCCATTTCTCGTGATGCAGGAATCGCAGTCTCAGTCGTAGCGATTTCGATTTCATATCCGTAATAGTACGAATACTAATTCTAATAAATATTTTGATATTAAAATCAAAGTTTAATATGTGACTCGTTTAACATTGATGATCTGTCATCGTATTCGAAGAGTTGACTGAAGAGTCATCTCTTTCAAAGAGTCATTTTGTTTCCCTTGGACGCCCCTTCTTCCTAGCTGCTATAACATCATATAAATTACGATTTAAAAGCTCAAAACTTGGCTATGTTACTTTTGTAATTAATTGTAATTCATTTTGTTTAAATTATTTTTATTATTTCAGTCTCTTTAATGTGAGTGTTTAAACCTATTAAAAAGGAATTTTATTTCGATTCAGCATGGATACATTTAAGTTAAAAGTTGCAAAAGTTTCCATTCTTACGTAAAAATATTTGGCAGAAGAGTGAAATGGAAGATCTCGTGAACTAAGTTTAATATCATAAAAAATTATTTGCATTGTTCTCAGAATTAAATTCTTCCTTTCCCACTTTTTTCCATTCGTTTAGCCATGTCTCACGTCTCTCAAGGCTGAAGAATTAATTTCTTTTTTATTCCTTATTTAAAATCCCTTCTTCAAAAGTGCGGTGAAAGTAAAACCATTTAAGATGACACGCACTTTTATACTAAACTGATTTGTTTAATGTTGGTTTATAAAGAAAATTAACCGTCAAAAATGACAGAAAGAAAATAATATAAGTTGCCGAGGACAATTTGCAACGAAAATGAAGGCAACTAAGGTAACATTCAAGATGTTCTAGATCACCTTGGGTAACATTCATTGATACTAAACACATCAACGCACTTACAATTAAATCTTAACGCCTTAAGACTTCTTAACAATGTTCTAAACCTGTGTTTCTTAAAGTTTTTGGCTCGCGATCCCACTAATTGAATCTCCTAGTATGTTTTATAAGTTCCACCAAATATTCTGCAACCCTCTAAGAATTTTTCGGGATCACCTTGAGGGTCGCGACTTCCACTTTAAGAAACACTGTTCTAAACTGTGTTCAGCTTGAAGCTAAACAGCTTTGAATTATTATTCTCTAGAATGGAAAGAAAATAAAATTCTCAAAAATCCAAAACAAAAAGCGTAAAAAGAAATGAGATTGATAACAGCTACTACCTTCTGTTGAAGCTTTATAATGCCAAAGTAATATCTAATGAAAATTGATCGCTTTGTAACTTGTTCTGCACAACTTCTGTGGATAATAAGTTACACAGCAGTCAATACTTGCTTCTCCTGTACGCACTATAAGTATATGTATAGAGAGGCAATATATATTTAAAAATGTTTATAACTTTTTTCATTAATACCCATAAAACCGTTTATTTCATTGAGAGTAAATGCTCATCAATGCACATGTTCTAAAAGAGCGTTTTCTAATTTTTTAACAATTTATATAGCTTTATAACTCTCATATAAAGGTACACGTAAATTGGCTTGATTATATAAAAGTAATTCTTAAATATATAATTATCTTGAATTGCAAGAAATGTTAGCTAGGAGACTACGCCTTTTATCCACTTTTCATCTACATTTCATCACATCTTACCTTTTTTCTCTACGGGAATACAAACGTTACATTTAATCTGTTATTATGTTTAAAGAAGAACCATTAAGTTATACGCACTTAGAAAACATTAAACAGGTACGAGTCATTTTAAAAATTAATTTTTAAGGGGATCAGTAAAACCGAGTTTCATTTTTCGTTATGTATGAAGAGGCATCAGTGTGTTGATGGATGCGTGTACGAAATCATCAAATTTGTTTAATTTGAATGCATAGTATAATATTCTTTTTTACGTTTTGCTTCTACCCATTATTAAACTTTAAAATTTCAAAAGCAAGTGCTTTCGAGGGCACTTATTTCCCAGACGTAATCCACATTTCGTATGTGCAAAGTTGTCCACGTAAAATTTATTCGCAATAACGTATGAATATATTTATCCAAGCTAATTTAAAAGTTATAGTGAAGTATCATTGAGTTAACATGCGCTGTTTATTTTTATGTCCATTAAGAATTTTCCGGTAAAACAGAATAGATAAAATTATATTTTATTAAGGAAGGATTCAATAATTTGAGAAGGACTCCTATGCGCTTGGGGAAACGGTCGGGGGCAGCGCATGCCTGTACCTAGGAGGAGAAACGGGTCTGTGTTCTACAATCCCAAAAAACTTAATGGGTTTATTCACTGATTGGTAATCTGTTGTTGCAATTCCTACAGTTGCTCATATCCGTTGGTTATTTAATGTAATTAAATAAAGGGGGCGAGAGCATAAGTATTCTCATAATACCACTTTTTTTCCATGAGTTTATTGCAGTATTTCAACACATTACGTGATCATTGCAAACAGATAATATTAATACTTGGGCATTTGTCGCACTAAACAATATGATGTTTCTAGGGAAGCGTTCCATGAATTCAAAGTTTTTGTTCCACACATTTGCGTTCTCCCCCTCCCTCCCCTTTTATAAGTTATTAATGCATTCCTCGCGCATCATTTCATTTTGGTTCAAATCGAGAGCCTCGAAGTGGAATGTTAAGCATGATTGCTATTGGGCTCGAGATTGTGGTTTTGAAATCCCATTTATCTCTAGGGATAAATTATGGTAATGCTCGTTTTCAGAAAAACCAGTCTCGCAGAACAGATAAACTAAGCTTCCTACACATATATTCCTGTCTCAATTAGAAGAGCTTTCTACAGGCAAATTATATGAATTCTGCAACCGAGAGAGTTATTAACAGGTCACCATAATATTATTTTTATTTATAAATTGTTTGATATTAGTATCTCTGTGATGAAAGAATAAATAAAGATGGTCCGGATTAACAGTATGAAACTTTTTTTATTGAATCGTCGTCGTCATCAGATTCAACTCAGGAATGGCACCTGAACAAATTTATATCAACCGTAAATTCTTATACTTAATATAGAGATCTATGGTATCAATTAGCAGATTTAAATGTGACAAGCACGTTCATTTCACGCGAGCTATCACATGGAGAGTATTGTTAGGACAGGTATTAAAATAGTAATCGAACAACGAGCTAAAAATGACAGGTATTGGGAGAACTACATAACCGCGCTTTCCGACGTCAAATTCAGCTATTCCGAAATTATGAAAGCATGCAAGAAGAAAGGCTTCATAGTTTCAAGAAAGGGATATCAAGTGTACTAAATAACATTGGCAAATCCGAGACCATCCACTAGCCGTACTCCTGACGTCGTCCGGAAAGTTCGGGTTCTCGTAAACCGGATGCAATCCATCAACACAACGGGCCATTGCACAAAGGTAGAGATATCTGTGTACACGCTAAACAGAATTATCAACCGTGATTTACAACCGGAGAAGCGAAACAAGAGCCACGTTCATAAGTTGTTGCCGCGCCATGTTCAAGAGCGACGAACCTGGCGGATGAAAAGTGGAAATACGAGCTCACACTAGATAAGGTGTATGTTTATTTAAGCGTCTGCAACAAGAGCCGAGCCATTTTTTTAGCGTTCAAGGAGTTCTAAGGACTTTAGAAAATGGTACCGTGAATGCAAGGAAACATTTTCTGGTTAATGTTAACTATCTGCACAATCGTGCGATGACTGAATCCGCAAAGTGAATTATCGCGATTCCTGCAACCGGCCGGGGGGGAAACCAACTGCCCCCTGTACCCAAATAGGTTGGGATATATATCATTAATTTGCCCCCGGAGGGGGACGTCATAGACAGAACGCCCAAGGCGTTCGAGTAACGGAAAACAGTGACCAACGAGGCCCGCAGGGCCGAGAGTGGGACTTAAGTTGCGATTGTGCTGATAGTTAACATTAACCCATTTTCTAAAGGTTTCATGATCGTGGCGGGATAGCTACAACGCCAAATTAACTTTATGCAGAGTTGAGTCAAAGGCCAAAGTCAACACCATGCACTATCAGACTAACGTTCTCACCCCCATATTTACCAGTGATATCCCCGATTTGTACGGTACAGAAGTCAACCAGGTATGGCTGCACCAAGACAAGGCGTCGAGCCACATCGTCGCGTCAACTCACCTGTTCCTGGAACGCATGCAAGACTGTACCGGAATTAGCTCCATTCCATTCAGCGACTTACCCGTCAAGTCACCGGACGCATCGCCTATGGATTTTGTGGCTTTGGCCTACATAAAGGGCCCTTGGAAAGCGTGCCAACAGGAGTGGTTACGAACTGATCTTGGTGTTCTACGTTCCATTCTCCTGAGATGCATGGCTACCAGATTGAACACACTCGATGACGGTGAAAGGGGTTTTTCCACCTTTTCTGCTCCTCTGTAACTTGTTACCATAGATCCCTAACTACCCTCTATATTTTATCTTATTTGATTTTTGGGGGGGAAATTTCATTCTGGAATAGGTCATTGCAATTGAGACGCTCTCCTGCAGTCTGTGACGGAGAATAGTATAGACAAAAAAGACAAGTGTCTTAGGTTCGAAAGTGAAAATGGAACCAGTTGTCTTCTAAAAGGGCCCGGCGATTAATTTATCTTAGATTTTTGCCTATATTTATTTCCAAATAGACAACAAAATAGGATCCTAGCAAATTTTTGTCTACGGCCTGGTCGGTGGTTAATCCGCCGCTGCCTATAGTAAAGACAGGAAGAAAGCCCACGAATTATTTTCTTCATAAGGTAAGTTTTGGACTTCCTGAAGAAGTAATTTCTTTATTCTTTACGCTAGAATTGTCCAAACCCATTTTTCGAAAGTTAATCGATGTTGTCTTCCAGGAAGACAAGATTACTCGGGCTTAAAGGTATTTATTTATTTGAGAAGATCGCAGTAGTTGGAATAAACTTTAATGATGAAGCAGAATACTAAAGGGTTATTTTCGTTATAATCCTGAGAATCAAGGAAAGAAATAAACAATTTTTTACGAAAAAGCATTTTTATGCATACAGTTTAAGTACAATTTCTATAGAAAATGATTTCACTTAAATTTTCGGATGAACTTGAAATTGTTATTAATATTTCAACTCATGTTCCAAACATTGCATTTTTAATTTTTTCGCCTTATTTTAAAGACTAAATTAATCAAAAAGCAGCCAGTTTAATTTTTTTGAGAATTTACGACCGAGAGGAACAATACCTCATTTTTAGGCACTTCTGGTGAGCTCTGAATTCTTTGAGTTATTCGTCGCTTTTAATACCCTTAAATAATGAAAATTTGAACTAAGTCATTTGCTAAGTAATCGATATTCTATTTTATTATATTCATTCTCTGTGCGAAAATCGTTAAAGCTGCATCAAGACATAATATGCTCAGGCTTTAAACATAAAAAGACGCTTTGTTTTATTATTCGAAGAGAAACATATTTTTCATCAAAAAACTCTTTCTTGGGGTTTTGCGCCTGTTTTTTTCTTTTGTTTTTGATCCTGCATTGCATGATAACCTATAAGGATCAAAAATTGGCAGTTTTACTTTCGTTGAAGGAAAAATTCTAGACATGTACTATGAATAAAGAAAAAAATGAGTATTCAAAGAAAATTAGGGCTGACGATTCTTAGATTAAAATGAGAGAGAGGGAGAGATCATCTAAATTCAGAACTGCTACTGATTAATAGGCATTTGACATTTTCTATTTTTTAAAGCTGACATCTAAGGTTATTGCGCTATATTTCACCTGTCAGAGTGTGGGAGTAAGTGGTGCATCTGCAACATTGTCGGATTATTGACACTTTTCATCTTAGGGCTCTACATTCTGGGGCACATTCGTGACGAAACTGTACGATATTGCAACTGACATTGCCATTGTAGATCAAGATCTTGGCAATGTGCCATTCGATCGTCCGTGCAATTGCAGAAGACCATGTGAAAATGAAAAGATGTCACGCACACTTTTAACCGTAATTGAAGTTTATACGAAACATTTTGATTAACCCTCTTTAGAAATTCGACTCTGCTGCACCGTGCACTAAAGGTCAAACCAATTTAATTTGGAAGCTTTTTTGAGGAATAATATTTACTTAATTAAATAAATCATTTTTTTCCTTTAAACCGAACTTTTCGCAATTATTTTCGTGATGGTTATTATGTTTACGATTCTGTTTACGAAACGGTAACTGACCTTAGAAAGTCTTGGTTTACCAAATGCCGGGTTTAATATTAGTATTTAAAATAATAATAATAAATAAATAAATAAAAAAATTGGAGTTAATAACGGATCTGATAAAATTGCTTCCATTAAAATTGGCAGTCACAACAGTATACCCAGTTATTTTTAGTAAACGCGCCACAATTTTTGTTTTTGATGTTTATTTTTATACGGGCGCGTCTACGCTCATTTGCTTCCAGAATTTTTATTCATATATCTTAAAGCATTTACACGAAACTTTACATCATATTATAAAGGAACCAAGATTATTTTTAACAGCTATGACAACTATTCCAGAGATTCGCAATTTCAGCCTGAGTATATAGCAGAGTACAAGAAATAAGCTTCTACTATGGTACATGTATATAGCAACCGAGCTCGTGTATTCGAACTTTGAAACATTGTTTCTTGCATTGGTGCAAATCAGCCTTCTAGGAGATTCTAATTTCATCTATCGAAGCTTCTTTAAATGCATTGACAAACAGTTATGCATCTTCATTTCCCTTTGGAAGGTCGACGTGACCTCAAAAGTTCCTCTTGAAATATTGTCGGCGGTCGTGGATCGAACCCACGATCTCGAGAGGCAGTTGCGCTTCCTTCTTCCACCCGAGTCCGATCCCAGCCAAGGACGGGAATATTTCAAGGAGAAATCTCAAGAAGCTTGCATTTTCATTGTTCAAAAAGCATTAATATAAATTAAATTTTCCATGTTGAATATTATAAATAGGTAAATTCCTCATTGCAATTCAATTCGATTCAATTCTGCGGAGATGAACTCTTTAGAAACATTTTAGGAACAATTTCTTGATTAAGTACTTCATTTTTATCAGCTTCTTCATTTTAGGCGTGGTCGCAATAACTGGAAAAAGAACTTTGGCTTTTTTGGAACCGTCTATCCGCATGAAACAATTTGATTCTCACTGAGTGGATTTGTACGGATTTTGATGAGGGATTTCCTACTGAAAATTGTCGAGAAACTTCAATTATCTAAAGAAATTAGACTATTATATTTTCCCAGTTATTTTTTCCTATGGTATTTTTTAAATTCCTTTACCGAATAATTTATCAAATTAAAAAGTTTGATATCTAGATATTTTGTTAAATAATTAATGAGGTTTCTTAATTATAATGGAGAGTTAAATTATTTTGACTCACTTCAACTGCTTTTGCTTTAACAAATATTAAAAACTCAATTTGGAAAATCTTACAGCGAAAGTATTGTCTATCGATTCGAACATTTATAACCTATAAAATCACTAACGACCCACTCTGAGGCGATAAAACGAAAAATTGGATACTTAGTCAGCTTTATACTGGTATTTAAATTTTGTGGTATGATATTATATTACCAAAGAAGCTTGATATTGGTTCTTTGTACGAATAATTATAATACGAAGTTGGCTTTAGTTTTACTTATTAGAAACTTTTTATAGAAAATGAATTTATAATATTATCCATAACAGTTTTCACTCTTGACATTATAATGGTACAAAGAAACTCAATACAGATATCATTTTTTTTTAAACCTTGAAATTGAGACAAGATCCAATTTTCCACGGTTAAATATTACTTTATTTTCAATATCATCCCAAGGCCTTACTTGCAAAATGAAGGAATTTAAACGAAAACAAAGCTTTTAAAAATAAAAACTATGCGAATATAAATAACATTACAATGGATATATATCTTGAGGTGACACGTAATTTAGAGCAATGTTTTTTACTATTGCCTTCAATGCCTGTAATATATCTAATTAGTTCTGTTAAAAATTTAGACCCTTTTCCTTCGAGTCTATCCCTAGGGCCCGTCTGAGAAGAAAAAAGATCGATCGAAGATTTTTCTAAGAACGTGTTTCAGCGTTTAGAAATCCTTGAACTCAAGTGCTCATTCCCGACAGGCTGTCTGTCTGTCTGTGTATACTTTGGCTTGTGGGTCTATAGAAGAATCGTCAGCTGTATCTATTGATTAAAGTTCTCTTTTACATTAAGTAAAGTGCAGAGTAAGCACTTTTCAAATCTTCAATTTCATAGATCATTGCTACTTAGCTTCATCGATTTAAAAGGTGAGTTAATAGTTCCTGCAACTATGAAATATAATTTGAGAAATCCCGATCGAAATGCATAGAACAAACATTTAATTTTTATTGATGAAATTAAGAACTAAAATTCCACAGCTTGGACTCGAACTAGGAACTTTCTGGTGATCGCTTGACGTCCTAACCAATTGTGCCAATTTTCTTTCTCATCAAACAGCTGAGGTATAGCCATAGTCTAACAATAGTTATTCTTAATGGTATAGCGTGTAATACGCGTTCATAGAACATAGTTACCAGTTGATTAATAAAAAGTTTTATGCACTAAGTTTACAAGATTAACATGAAAATTAAATTGTAAAGAAAGTTATTTAATCGTGTCGATGATTTTTTTTAATTTCTTGCCTTCTAATGAAAATTGTAATTTAAAACGCCTAGACGAGAATTAAAAAAAAAAAGTGAGAAAGATGTTTATGTTGCGGAACATCTATCAAATAATTAATTTATTCACGTTGAATTTAATTAAACCACCTTCATTCGAGGTTTCAAAACCGATACAGGCAAACTAATTGAATTTCACCTGTGTTATAATCCAATAAAAAAGAATCATCTTTGTTGTAAATGGATTAGGGCAGTCGAGGCCATTCAGATAACACAGGTAAATTCGTTAGCTTCTGTTGGCTGGAGAAAATTGGGTTATAAATTAATAAATAATAACGCCGCCTTTTTTTAGGGTTTCTAAGCTAGCCGAACTTTTATTAATTCCATAAATTACTTAATGTATATCTGTATTTATCTTCAACATTTACATGCATAATCAAGACTATTCTTGCATTATTCATTTTAAAAACGTTTAAGGGACCAACATGTAACAATTATGTACGTAATAAATATATGGATAGCAAAATACTGGGTGCTTTATATCATACGAATTTAAAAAAACGCAGAAAGTTTAAAATACATAAATATTTTTCAGTTTTTCTAAGCAGTTTTCCAAAGTATTACTGTGAGAATTCAACAAAGCGCCTTCTTTACTATTGCCGTGTTTGTCAATATAATAAAAACACTAATCTTATTTTATATTTGGATAAAGCTTAAACATAATAACTTGTATGAATTTTAAGAATCCTATTTTGATTCGACTTTAAAACTTTTTACGTCTGTGATAATGAGCTTATTTGAAGCGGTTTTTAATTTTGTGTAATCAAATAAAAAGTAGCAAAATAAATTTCTTGTGTAAATAAATGTATACCTCCGTGAAACCTAGCCACAAGAAACCTTTTCATTCTAGCACAAATAATAAATCACAGTTAAGAGTCGAATCGTTGCCAACAACTTTACGCGAAATAGTACATTAAACAAGAGTGCCAAGAAATAAATTTCACCTACCTCTAAGAGAACGTGTTCCCGTTGTGAGCACCTAAATCACTTCATTGTTGTATACTTAGTTCAGCGTTGGTGCGTTATTATTGAATTTACTTAACAAATTGCTTTTATTTTTGTTGTCGTTTGTCCAGCGACTTCGTTTGAAGGATAAATGTTAAGAATGACAAGAAACACGATAACAATCCGATTGATATAGGATCAAGTCATTAATACGTTTTCTTATTGTCGAAAGCTGCCTGATGTATGTTTCAACGGTTAAATAAGCTCGTAATAAGGTAAATACGCAAATATAAACCGACTATGAAAAACTCTTTGCTTGCTCACTAGAATGAAAAGCAATGAAAGCATCATATAAATTGATTTTCTCCAGTTTTATGTCAATTTTATGTTTAAAATGCCGACTAATTTGAGGCTGGCACGAATTTAGAAGGTAAAGAATTGAAACGGTACTAATCTCCTAAGGAATTTTCTGATTTTTTTTTTTAACAAAATGTAATTAAGGAACGCCTTTAATTAAAATTGCTTAACAGGTCTTAAAAGCAAAAATGAATTTGCCATTTGCCTCTAGCAAACAAAAATTTATAAAATTACAATTATATTTCAAGGCAAGTGAAGCCTGAGTGAAGGGAGGAGGTATGATATGGTTGTAATAAGCCGGACTCAACTTTTCATCAACAGGCCAGGGGCTTAAGGACATTAAGTCAGTGTTAAAAAAAATACATAATGAAATTTTTGTGAGTTAATGAACATCCCAATTGTGTCTACTGCATAAACAAATCTGTAATTATTATATTTTAAAAATTATCATAAACTTGATTTAGATTACGTGTATATACAGAATTTTATTTTGGAGAGGACCAAGATCAATAAATCAATATAGTAGTTTAGGATGGGGAAAGGCGAAAATCATCATATTAATTGGAAGAAATTCACTATTCAATAGTACATAGTTCAATAAATAACGTTTTTAGATGTGATATATCTTTTCTAGATTCCAAAAATTTACAAAGAAAAAATGAAAGAAATAATAAAACGGGAGATTAGAAAGAGAAAACAAAAACTTAAAATAAATTGTTAACTGAAATAGCAATTTCTAAGAACGTTCGCAATGATCTTAACAGTTATTTGAAGACGTAGTGTAATCTGGAGGGCTTTTTTAAAAAAAGGTTTGTTATTTTTTGGTGAGCATTCCTTACACTTAAGAAATGATGAAACTTGGACGAGAAACTCTTTTCTCTCCGAATATCTCGAGAATATATCACGCCGAGTGCCAATTTATTACGCACACCACCTCAAAGAAAGTGGATTACAGGCTGGTGACGTGATCACGAGACAAAGATGTTTGATTGTTGTATTTGAATATATAATCTGTCGTTCTGAATACTTTGCGTGAATTAGTGGTTGAAGGATGGGCAAATGTGAGGAACTGTGAGCGACTTCGAAAGAGGCAAGATAGTTGGTGCAAGGTGGATAGGATCCAGCATTTCCGAAATCATCAATGTTTTGGCGTTTTATCGAACAACCGTCTACGTTGACAATTTGACTTGAATGTAACGAGAATGGCAGGAACCAGATAGAAATAGTAACTAAAAGGGGCCTGTGATCGGAAACACTCTATGACAGGATCTACGAAAAATGAGTGACATCAAACAGGCGTGCACCAATTCGTCAAATGACAGCCACATAATTAGAAAATACCAAAGAAAATTTCTGAACGTACAAATCGCCGACCACTGGGAAGAATGGGTGTTCACATCTGACAATCCACTCAATTCGGAAAAAAACAGCTTGTTTCTAGTGGACTGTAAACGCGTCGACTTACTGTTGAGACTGGAAAATCATTTCATGGTCTGACATAACTCGATTGTCAGGATCTGGCGTTACCAGCACGAAAAGATGACTTCTTAAGTACAGGGCAATCTTTGGCCATGCGGAGGATAGATTATTGTGTGGGAATGTTTTCGTGGCAAATCTTAGGTCCACTGATCTCCATAGAACAAACATTGAAAGCCACTAGTATTTCTGACTTGTGAGCCTTGATGGTCACCAACTTCATTCTTACAATCTTCCCTCCAGGATTATAATATTTTGACAGGATATTGCTATATGCTAGATACGTGTCTATTAGTTCAATGAGCAATGGCATCGAGTAGCGCCGATATCCACTCCTGTCTGTCGGAGTTACGTGCTGCCGTTATTTAGGAATGGAGTAAAATACCTCTACACCACTTTTGGAAACTTGTGGAGTTCATTTCCTGAAGAATTCGAACAGTAATAGCAGCTACGTAGAGCGGGTCCATCACGATATTAAGTGGAGTTGTAATATTACATAAATTGGCCAATCAGTATATAGATGTATGACAAATACAGATAAGAGAATAAAATAAGTTTTAAAATGTTCAGTTAAATCATGAAAACGTTCTATAACATTTGTTCTAAAAATGAAGAGCTAGGGGAGAAAAAATATGATGTAAATGCAATTTAATCAAACAAGCGTGAAAATAATGTATGAAGGAAAACTTCCCCTTCAAATACCACTGACTAAAATGATGCAAAATAATATTGTGGAGTCGTCAAAAAATTTGTGCGAGTCCAGGTATGTTCCGATTGCAGACTCCTAAATTCCTGTTTCGATTTCAGATTATAACTAAAGTACTTTACAGATTTTCTAACTATACGTCTTTTGCCATACTATATTTAATAAGCACATACGTGTGGTAAAACCATGTAATAATAGAATTCCTTTTCTCCGATTTAACACCCCTCTGCAAAATTATAAAACAACACATCTTTTTTTTTCTAGAAAGATTTCCAAAATCTTTACTCGTTTTTCAGTCTGTATTTTAATTTGAAAATAAAGTTCTTAAAATTATTCTAATGTAAATAATTTAATATAAAATGCTTTCAAGGAAAATGTAAAAATAATTCTTCGTAGGCATAGCTGCTTTCAGAAATTCATCTAACTACAAGCTTCTAACTTCATTGAACACAACTCACTTTAAAAAGTCAAAAAGGAATTTTCTGAAGTGCACGCACTCAAAGTGCCAAAGGGCACTGAAAATCTATATAATTTGACACACTATAGTCATCATGCACGCATATGCCCATTTACGTCATAAAGATGAATGGGCATGTTTTTGTTGTTTTTGAGCTTTTTTTTTTAATTATTTGTTTTTTACCAATTTAAAATTGTCAAGTAATATACATTTTCGTGTAATAAAGTTTGTAGGTTGTCATGTCGGCATTTTAAAACTCAATTGTATATTCATTTTATTGACAACGTTGTTTAGACTACATTTGTCTTTAGTGGTTTATTTCTTTTTACTTACCCTTTTAGGGTGCTATTCAATAAATAAATAAATAAATAAATAAACACGACAAAATAATGTACATCTCTGTACATTGTATGAACTATTCCATGACAGAATTATGCCGGTCATTAAAATTTCAAAAATACAGAAAATTGGATAAAAAATAGAATAAAATTAATTTTCTTTTGAAATAATCTGGATGGATATTCCAATGTAATTGAAAAGGTTGATCATTTATGTATTTTGTCCCACCCGTAACGAAACTTTGAAATTTGATAAAACTGAAATATAAATTTTAAAAAGCTAACTCAACTTAAGAGGATGAATATGGCAGTGTTATTGGTGGAGTTTTATTAGATTTAAGCCCATTTGCTCAGCAAAGTAAAATTTAGATTAAATATCCTGTCTTTCACTGATAACCAGGATCCATTATAATGTGATCAGAGGTTTTTATCTTTATTGTTTTATTGCTTCTTCAGAGATGTGAGAATTGATAAAAAGAGCTATAGCAATATACATTGTATTAGAGATTTAGATATATATCCCATCTTTATGATATATCCCATCTTTAAAAGTTACCACGCATTTCGCATAGTCGATTTACTTTCATTGCTAATAAATTCTGATGCGTAAGTTAGATTCTGATGAAATCCTGATTTTGAGCAGTAAACTGTTCTCAAAGCTGTGACAAAAGAAGTATCTCTTTAATACATCGTCAATTAAGAAACGATAATTTTCTTTAAGTCTAATAATGCCACGAGATTATTTGATGAACATTTAGGGGTTTAAAAAATTATGTGGCAATGATCACTTTGATGTGAAAATGAAAAATATATGCTTTTAAAAATATTGTTTCAGTATCGTGTACCAAAATAATCTCTTCTCCAGTAATGGAGTATGATAAAGTTTTTAATATAAGAACGTTTTAACGGAAATTCTTCCAAGCCTTTATTATGCCTTATCTGCTGAACTGAGGCGTTGCCACGCATTTCATTTCTCTTATCTAATTCTTTTGAAAATGCATTGAAAGTATACGGTGCTACGGGTATAATTTTTGTTTATCCGACACCCTTATCTTTATAATTAGCGACCGCACCGAAACATAAGAAATACTATATTCCGCAAATGATTAATATTCTCACGAATATTATGCTTCTTTCTTCTCATATTTTTCGTAATTCACAGTTTCCCATCTCTTGGCAATAATTGCATGTATTCCAGTCGTTATCAATAGGAAAACGATTTGCAGTCGAGGAATTGCATTTCCTCCTTCATATAATGAATTTTTTTAACACTCTCGTGTTTCATATTTATTTTTTATAAGCTCGTGTTCTATAAACCAATATGGTATTATAATACGTATTGGGCATGATTTCTGACACTTTTTTTTATTTTCAAAATAATCTAATCGGAACATATAGATGTATAATATGCGAAGTATACTAGAGAGCATGCAGTTTCAAAGAATATAGCATGTTTAAAGAAATTCATAAATATTACTCACTTTCATGAAGATTAACTCCACAGCTCAGCCCTTCACTTCCTTGAATTCATTTCAATTCTTAAGTGTTAAAATAGAGTTATTATCATAGTAGTTCTGGCAATGCATTCTCTAATTCTAACGTTTTATAATAAAAAAAGCAGTACAATTTACTGAATGAATCTGAAATACACTATCTGCAAGTGAGGTAATGCATTCACATGTAATAAAGCATCTCGTTTTTTAAGGAATTATTTGAAATTTGCACTATAGAGCAGTTGTTTGTCGTTTATCCCAGGTGCAACATTCTCCTTTATCCAGAATCAGTTTAGACACACCTGAAATTTAAATATACATATCAACCACACATATAACGGTAGGTGCATTGAGGATAAGCTTACCTTTAAATTAGAATTTTAAAGAAATTGAACATTAGGCCGAATTATTTTGTGATTGAATCGTATAGTCTGATAAAAAACGACAATACATAACGTTATCACTGGAAATAAAATTTTTGGGAAAGCAAAATTAGATATGCATGCTTTTGAATTCTTAACGTCCTAAAAACTTCCTCGGAAATAAAATAATTGACAGGTGTTTCCATTGCCATTTCAGAAAGCTGTTAAAAATTAGTCTTCTATTTTATGCATCACTTTTGGCTTTGCAGCAGTTTTTAAGTTTGTTCGCGATGACGAATGTGTGAGGAAAAACACAAAATTAACTTTTTTGTGAAAATTCTAAAAAGTACTTCTCAGATGATCTCAAGGAATGAAACATAACTCAAGATGGAAGAATTGTTATTTGAGCATACACTGAAAGTTATACCCTCTCCTCAAGAGTAAGAGTTAAATTATTTGTTTAATTAAAATAGCGTTAAAGTCTAACGTTTTTGCAAATGCAACATCCAAACAATGCGATTTACATAAATTAAATTTTTTTGTGTGAGCTCAATGTCTACAGCTTCCTCTCCAATCCTGACCTCAGCCTTCAGTCAGAATAAAAATTTCCTCTTTTCTATAAACAATGCTGCAACGAAAATATGTTGAAGGTTTTATATAAATCCTGTTTATAGAATGACAATAATATCCACCCAAATTCTAATCTGATTACATTTTATCTTCAAAATGCAATCGAGGCGATGAGTTTCAAAACCGAGTATGGGGCCTTGAAACTGGCATCCGAGTAATATTATAGCGAAGAAATTAATAAACATTTAATATACCAAGAGCTCCGTGAAAAAAATTTATTTAAAGGCTCGCTTGATTTTCGCGTTGATGGTTCGATCTTGTTACATAATTTCACCAGATAAACATGAGTATATATTACAAGCCTATCTAAAAATAATTTTTAAATCCATACGTATACATTTTTAATAACAAATTATATCGTTATGAAGATCGGAATTCCAAGTTTTACGTTAAAGATTTCCAATTTGTAACATAATTTTAATAATAAATTAATATCTCGGTATTTCCTCCTTTTAATGTCATTACAAATAAGCAACAAATGGACACTATTTTTAAATAACAAAGAGGAACAATACAAACAATCACAACCAACAATCAAATTTATCATTGTTTTTTAATTTAATCTTATTTCAACTATTATTTAATTAAAAAAATTTAATCTGATGATGAGAAAATGTTTCTCGAAAACGCTAATTTATTCCTGTTCTTTTTAAACTATTTTCTTTGATCTACTTCTATCATTTTGAACCACCTTCTTCAAGTTTTTATTACATTGTGTTTTTGTTACCATCATCTTCTACGTTCTTCAAGTTTTATGATATTGTTTCTGTTACTATCATCATCGTCTGCCATAAACTATACAAGACTTTCTTCATAATTCACAAGACTGCATAGTTTTCATCAAGCTTCATGACAACCATCTATCCATAAGACTTTTTTCAAGATTGGTGATTTTATATTTTATTATTTGTTTTATATATTTTAGTTCCTGAATTTTACATGAAAAAAGAGAATACCAAGATATTAATTTATTATTAAACACTCATTCTCGATTAATAATTTTAATAACATAATAGATAAAAAAAGTATAATTATATTCATTTTTAAAGCAATTTTCTGTGAGTGCATTTTCCAGAGTAAAATAAATAAATTTCTTTACCGTTGTATTTCTTTGCAGTATTTTCTTTACCGTTGTATACAAATATATCATTTATATGAAGAAAAGATTTATGAAATTTTATATAGCGTTCTATTATTGGTATTTTAAATGTATTTTTTAAACATTTTTTATGGAAGAAAATTAAGCATCCATCTAAAGAGGTAGGCTGCTGATTTCAAGAACAGTTACAATTCGAATCCCATACCAATGTCAGTTCACCTTAGTGATGACTTTAAAACGGCCACCTCCAATGAGCACTAATTCGAATTGGGTGTTCCTAACAGCGCGGCAATTCAAATTATTTAAACAGAACGACGAAAGCTTCTCTGCAGAAGTTCCGAGAATTTTATTCTAGTCTATTTTTAAGCGTGATGTCTAACTTGACATTAATTAAAAATCGCGAGCATTCCTTGTTGATTCCATTTATTTTTTCTTTTTAAATTAAGAAGCCATTAGGGACTTTTAACTTAAATAATAAAAACTTAGCTTTTTTTTCAGTTAAAAGCACATAAAAAATTCTTTAAATTCGCTTAAAAGCAAATCGTTATTTATGAGTGAGGTAAACAATTTAATAAGAATTCTTTTTCCGGTTTAAAAATACATAAGCAGTCATCAGCTTTGTTTAATGCTGGAGTTTTGATTGCTGTAAATAATATACGTATATGATTCTCGTTTTGGAGTTTTTTTTATGCACAATAAAGACCGCTTGGGATAAAACGAAGGAATGAATACCTTGACGCGTTACTCTCTTGATCAGATATTTTGCGCGTCTCTCTGCCGCCACCATCGCCGCCGCCTTGCGAAGCGAATGGAGCCTGGGCTCTAGGGTAGTGCCAATGCCAACATGGCCTCTCGTGAGGTACAGAAGTTATTTCAGAAAGCTATAATAACTTCGGTAATCCAATCGGGAATAACAAGTAGAGTACATCGCCAGGTAATTAACGTTTCTGACCTTCGACTTTCTGTTGTCGATAAATCGTTTTCACTCTTGCACTTCATTAGCGTGGATTTATCTGATAATGCTTGCTATTCCTATAGCCTTGCAATTGCTCGTTAAGAAAGCTTATGTTTTTTTTTGCAATCTAATTTTTTAAAGTTTTAATTATATGAATTTTAATTGTATTGTTAATGATTATGAATATATGGATACGGCAGCTATTAAATTTTTATTATGTCTGTACACATGAAAAACATTAAAGAGAAAACGAGGAAGATGTTTCAGCTTGTGGTGTCTCCTTTTTTGAGAATGCCTTCTATGTTACGTGAAATTGGATACATCGTATTAGTAGTGAAAAAGGATGTGTTGGATAATTTTTAATTAAAAACAAAACCAACTTTTATATAAGCATGAGTGTTCGATAAATCCGTCTGTTTTGTAAACTAGTAAGTAAAAGATTTTTTAATTTTTACGATTCCTTGTATCGAATCTTGCCAGTGTGTTTTGAGTCTAAACTTTTGGTCTAACTTGTAACTTGGTTTAAAAATTTAATGCATATATGTTAATTTAGATATTTTCATAAAATTTTAATATACAAGTGCAAAAGGAAAGTTTTAATTTTAAAATCAAGTGAAGATGATAACTTGCATGCATATGTTTGAACTTTAGTAGACAATAAAGTTTTTATTTTAACAGAAGATGAGTAGATAAACTCTTTCCATCTTCAAATTGACAAGAAAAATAAAACAAAACTAATGATATGCAAACAATGTAAAAAATAAATAAATAAAATAAACATCAGTTAATGCAAGTATTAAATTATATAATATAACCACCCCTAGAAAAAAAAATAAAAAATCAAAAAAAAGCAAATAAACCCAAACAAACAAGCCTTATTTGATTTTCATGTTTTAAATCAGTATATGACATTTTAAAAAGTGTCTCTTTTGATTTTGGTATTAAGTTTTTGTTTGTAATAGATAATGGCTTAACGAGTGATTAATTCTTATTCACAAAGGAATTAAGGGAAACATTTCCAGGCTTGTAAGGAAAACAAAGAATTTTTAATAATCTTAATATGCATAAAAATATACATAGCTTTAAAAATATAAATAACTAAATTGTAAATAAGTTAATGAAATTTTTAGTCATATATTTTATAAATTTTCAAATAATTTTTGTAAAAATAAAACGAAATTTTAAATTAAATCCTTGATTTCATGTGAATATCATTTCAAATAACTCTTTTCTTCTTCAAAAACAATACACTATAAGAAAAAAATATATATATTATTTTTTTGTGATATATTCCTCTGATATGTCATGATTAATTCTAGATTCAAACTATATCTCTGTATGTTGTTTATATGGCAACATAAAAAGAAATCCTTGTAGCTTATTGTTACTATTAAAAAAATAAATAAATAAATAAATAAATAAATAAATAAATAAATAAATAAATAAATAA
>JAHWFO010060970.1:10246476-10316041 GCA_023313115.1 Rhysida immarginata | reverse complement strand
GGGAAGTCAATGAAATTGATATTGTGGTAATAAATAAATAGCTAAAAATGGGTAGGGTAGTTCAGTATCACAAAACCATGCATGTAAATTAAGTACATTGTGAAAGTGGTTAGTTTGTAGGGTGACACTGTTATGACGCGATGCTTCATGATGTTAGATCTCGAATAAAAGGAATTTAAAGGACATGCATAATGAGTGGATTAAATCCGTAATAATATGTGACAATTCAAACGTGTAAAAGACAAGGGAATCAATTTTTTTTTTTGTTTTTTTTTTAATTTTTATTTTTTTTTTATGGATGCAGTTAATGTGGTCTATTTTGCATAAGTTTTTTCTTTAGTCCAAATATTAATGGTTCCATGTCACAGTTCGTTTGTATGTTAATCAGCTTCTGATCTTCGGTGGTTTTGGCTAAATGTATTTCTAAATTTTCCATTATTTCTATTTTTCTTGTTTCCCTGTTCTTATGTACGATTTCCATTATCTCCTCTATTTTTCCACACTGATGTTTATTATTTACGATGTGTTCTGCGTAATTTGATTTCTTCGGGTTGTACTTGATAGCGGCTATGTGTTCCTTGTATCTTTGTTTGAATGACCTTTTTGTGCATCCCAAATAGTATTTGTCACATGTTTTGCACTTTAATTTGTAAATTCCACTCACTTCATATTTGTCCTTGGGTCGTGGTTTCTTCTGGCAGAGTATTTCTTTGTTTTGTATGCTATGTTGGCACCTCTTTTCTTTAATAAATTGGTAATTTTATGTATGTTCTTGCTGAAGTAGGTGAATCTGCTCCATGGGCCCTCTCTCTTTGGTTTATTATTTCCATTGTCTTTTTTGGATATTTTCTTAATGAGTTTATCAATTTTTTGTTTATTGTACCCATTCCATTTCGCTGTTTTTTATATTTTCCATTTCCTGCTGTTGGTCTTCCTTTTCCATGGGAATTTTCAAAGCTCTGTGGATCATTGTATTCAGGGCCGCCTGTTTATGTTCATTGGGGTGATTTGAAGTCTCATGTATGATATTTCCTGTTGTGGTTGGTTTTCTGTACACTCTGAATGACAAGTTGGTTTGGTCCGGTCTCTTCGTTATAGTTAAATCCAAGTAGTTTATTGAGTTTCCCTGCTCCTCCTCCATTGTGAAATTGATTTTTTGATGGGCTTTGTTGAATTCGTGTAGTATTGTTTAAGCTTTAGTGAATTTGGAGTTGTAGATGATCAGAGCATCATCTACGTATCTACAGTAGATCATGATTTGGAGCCTGTTAATGATGTTACTGAATATATTTTCTTCTAATTCCTGCAGGAGGCACTCAGCGACTATGCTGCTAATAGGGGATCCCATTCCCAGTCCATCATATTGCTTATAAAACTTTTGGTCGAATACGAAATAGTTTTGATTAAGAATTGTTGATAGAATTCTTATTATATCTTCATTTTCTGCAGTGTTGTTGTTGTTGATGTGTAATCTTCTTTTTATGATGGACATGGCTTCTGTGGTTGGGATATTTGTGTACATTTGCTTACATCTAGCGATATCATTTTTGTGCTGGGTTCAATTTTTACATGTCTTATTTTTTGTACGGCTTCTATGGAGTTCCTTACGACATATCTGTTGTCTAAGCTAAGTTTATTTCTTAGAATGATTGCCAATTGGCGTGCAACTAAATATGCTGGTGCAGGTCTGTTATTCACTATGGGTCTAATCGGTGCATCTTTCTTATGAATTTTGACCACTGCTCTAAGTGTTGGAGGCATGGGTTTGTAATTTGAGAGTTGTTTAATGTCTTTGAACAGTTCAGATTTGCACTTCTTCAATTCAGTTTTGATTTCTTTCTCATAACATTTGGTTGGGTCCTTTGTCAAGGGTTTGAAAGCGTTTTCATTTATGAATTTTGTGACTTTTTCATTATATTCTTTCTTGTATATTATGACTGTGGTATTGCCTTTATCAGCTTTGACTGCTAACGCCTGATTGGTCGTTAGTTTTTCTTTTATAGTTTTGGCTGTTCTTGCATCTATGTGATTTTTATTATTCATCTCCTTGTTTATAATTTTTTCAATTTTCTGTGACGCTAGAGTTCTAGTTATATTCCTATCCTCTTGTTTGAGTGTTAAAATGGTCATCTCCGTTTCTACTATCAATCTAAATGGATTTATAGAGTAAGTTTACCAAGATATATGTTATTTTCTGTAAAATTCATAGTAAATACAAACATTGTGTCCATACAGAAAGTTTTATTTCCCCATCTAGCAGGAAACATCTTTGTGGATGAAAGGATTTTCTTTATATGTATGTCGAATTAACATAAGTTAAGAACTGTCTGTGTCTGGTATGTATGATGAATGAAGTTGTGCTTTCATTCAACATTCTGAAAAAGAAATGAAAGTTTTTCTCTTCTTTTCTTTTCCCTGTTAAGAAGATAGACCTTTGGAATTTATTTGTGGAATTGTCTTTATTGTGGATTAGAGGTTTTCCTCTTTTTAAATTCAGGGGTTTCTGAATGATCTGTATAAACTTTCAGGATATTTTCCAAGGACCAAAAGAAGCAGAAAATATCATATGAACAGGGGTTCGAAAACGCTTTTTCTAGAGTTTTAACTGTTTGAAGAAGTTCTGCAGTAGATGAAATTAACGTTAAAGCGCATTACAGTTGCAAACTGTGTGATTTATTTTTTATGATATAACAAGACAATACACTTGTTGTCAAAGGCAAATGTTATAGCAAAGGCTCAAAATGGTCTTTTGGTTCTTTGAATTATCATAACTCTTCTACTACTATAGGACACCTTCAAACTGTTATAACTCTACAAAGAAGCACTTTTGACCTCATGTTCATATCGTATTGTTTTGGTCCCTGGAAATTTGTACAGATCATTCGGAAACACCCTGTATACTGACTGAATATTGACTTACTGAAGAAGTCTTCTTGAGATATTTTTTCTAATGCCTGAAACATTCATTTTTGTTTGTAACATTTATTTTGCCTAAGTCAGGTACTAAAAAGAAAATTATTATATTCAAAAGAAAAAAATTAGCCTTGTTCCAGTTACAAAGGATATGAGTGATGTATTTCAACCAGTAGCCACCTACAGAGTCATGTAAAAGAACCCTTCTAGATTTCTGTCCTTCACATGATTCAATGTATGTCCCTTGGCTGAAAACGTAGCTCATAGTAAATCTTTTATAATGTTATTTACATTTACAACAATGGCAGAAAACATATCCATGATTTTTTAAGGAGAAAAAATATTAATATTTTGAGGATATGGCATGTGTTTTGGAAAGGTTGTATGAGAGAAAGGAATCTAGAAATTATAAAATTTACCAGTTCTTTGAAATTATCATAATCATTATAGAAGTGACAATAGAGCTTAATTAGATTTTTTTTTAAAATTTAAAACTGTTTTATCTAATCTAATTTTAATTTTACCGTAAGAATTATACTATAATGCGGTCTCTTGTATATGCGATCCCACTTTCAGAGCCCAAAAAAATCAGTAAAATTTTTACCCTCTTGTATAATGAGACCCATTTTTTGACTCCTCACTTACTTAGAGAAATGCAAGGATAAACAATTTTAAAAATGCATAACCTGGATCTTTACAATTATAAACCTTCAAAAACCAATTTATTGTTATCTGATTCTTCGGAAAGTTCCTTAATACAGCACAAATGGTGGTTTATTAAAAAAAATAATAAAAGGTTATTTAATTTCGAGGAAGACAAGAATGATACAATTACTGTAGATTACATGTACTTTTATTATATTTTCATTTTTCGAAAATTATTACAGTACATTATGTATTCATGGTTTAAGGAACTGTAATAATATTAAACTGTAATAAAATAAATTGCTCTGGTTTTTATTCAAGACGTTTTTCTGTATATTCGTGCATATTTTATTTCTCACGACGAGTCAAAAGTCGGGATCATATTATACAAGAGGATAAAATTTTTACTGTTTTTCTGGGCTCTAAAAGTAGAATCGCATTATACAAGATGCGCATTATAGTAGAATAATTACGATAATTCTGATTCGTTCTTACAAGGGAAGTACACCAAGTTGTTCGACCGCACTTTTTTTTGCACACAAGTATACCTTGGAAGTGATGGCATTGCGTGACGGCGGTAGCGCTCCGGAAGTGAAAAGTTCAAAAAACATGGTGGTAAGAGGGGAGGCATAATCATTTACGGCGGTTGCCAAAAAATTGCAATTAGAGCACTACATTAAGCACAAAACCTTAATTTTGCTATACAATTATTTGTCTCAAAATAATGTTGCTGTATAAGATGAGGTAAGGATCCATGAATACTATTTTTATTTAAAATTATAAAGCATTACGATAATACCCCCTCACCAACGCAACGCTTCACATGATGCCAGCCACGGAAAACTTATGAAGATTACCGAATTAATTAATAAAATGAAATAATAAACTAAGGAAATGGTTATTAATTACTATACACATATTTTACCGGAAGGCAATTAGCTAATTTTAATAATCCACTTTTAAAAACTAATAAACCATTCAATTGTCGTCTGCTGTCTACTTCCATTGCTTTCATGTGAAGTGGATTCATGTTTACTGCTGAGTATTGGAAGAAAGAAGTTCCATACACACACACACACACACACACCATTTTAATTATGGCTTTAACAATGGAGTC
Source organism: Rhysida immarginata (assembly GCA_023313115.1). Lineage (NCBI taxonomy): Eukaryota > Metazoa > Arthropoda > Chilopoda > Scolopendromorpha > Scolopendridae > Rhysida > Rhysida immarginata. The sequence continues at coordinate 10,311,366 of JAHWFO010060970.1, read as the reverse complement.
TTTGTATGGCTATGTGGGCTCAAATTTTTTTCATTTTCGCAGTTTATTTTGAAAGAAGCAAAATTTCGCATTTTTCTTATTTTGCAAGCATCTATAGTAGCTTCATATTTCAGTTTGGTGGGAATCTGAGATTCATGTTCATATAGTTCCCTTGTTAGTCTAAACGAACAGGGAGACATTGATTTGACTTCTGGTAATTCTGATTAGTTTTCAGTGTTTATACAGGGTGTTTTTGAATTGAGTACAGATTTTTTTGGGAGATGATAGAAGAGGCCCTTAGAAGTATTTTTTGTCATATGAACATGGGGTCCCCGCAGCTCCGTTTACTTACAATACTGCATTGAACAATCAAATGACACCGGGACACAGTGTGCGTTGGTAGGCCTAGATTATTTTATTTTTAACAATTAACACAAGCAATCTACTGTAATAACTTTTAAAGTAATTGTTTGCAAAGAAATTTCAAGATGCACGTGCTTGTTTGTTGAAAAGTCTTAGGACAAACTTTGTCAAGGAGATTCCAGGTATCCAACCCCTTTGTAAAATACAATTATTCCATATGTAAATGAACTAATCGCATTCTGCGAAAGCAGTCATTTCGAACAATTACTGTAAAAGTCATACAGTAGATTGCTTATGTTAATTGTTAAAAATAAAATAATCTAGGCCTACCAACGCATACTGCGTCCCGGTGACATTTGATTTTCAATACAGTATTGTAAGTAAACGGAGTTGCGGGGACCCCATGTTCATGTGACAAAAAATACTTCTAAGGACCTCTTCTATCATCTCCCAAAAAATCTGTACTCAATTCAAAAACACCCTGTATAAATATGGACATTTCTATATCTTGATCAGAATACATACTATTCACAGCCCTATTCAGTGCATTTTGATTTCACTGTTTTATGTTCATTACATTTCATTGTTTCATTATATTATTGACACAAAAGAGAAAATGCAACAATCTATGTTGGATTAGAAGTTATCAATTCTTGATGCTGTAGAGAAATCAACAGCAAAGAGAAAAGATTTGACCTTAACATTCCAATAAGCTTAGCAAAGATAATGAAGAATATCTATAATATTACACAGTAAGCAGAACCAACTGGAACATTTAGAATATGGCACATGAGGATGTGGTTTTAGAGCACATGAGAGAATTTGTGGTTTTAGAGCACATGAGGATGTGGAAGAGGCCTTACTGAAGTGATTGAAGATGGTGAATCTAAAGAAGAAGCATAGAGTGATGACGAACAGACAGAAAGATAAGTTACTTAAGAGACTTCTTTTCTTCTTTCAAACTTAATCCTGAAAAAGTTAATGAATATATCTGTTTAACTGAGGTATATATATCAGATTTTTTTCCAATTCAGTTTTAAATAAAAGAAAAACAACAAGGAAAACACTATTCCACACAATGAGTTTATTATCTCGAATGTACAGTCGGGTGCAAAAAGTTTTTTACCTGCTCCGTAGAAACTGAGCTTACCGGATTTTGGTTGGTTGCAAAATCAGGTACTTTTACTGAGAGTCAAGACAGATTAGACTGCACCTGCCCCTTCTGAATGAAAATAGGGTAGCAGGTATACGCTTGAGATGTGCTATTCACGTGCTCAACTATGACTTAAGTCTAAACCTTTATTCACCCAACTGTACATATTGCTGACAATGTCAGGTTTTTCAGCGAGAGTTTTGGAGCATCTGAATATTCAAAAGTCAATCAGGCAAACAAGCCTTTGACACAGGTTTTGTCATTTTTTAAGAGCTAAGCTCTTTTACATAGCTCAACTAAGTTCAAATTAAGATAAAAAAAAAAATAAAATAAATAAAAATAACAATAAAACATACCCTGACGCTTAGTAAATATTTTGTCTACCATATCAAAAGAATTACACAACAAAATTGCTTGCATAATAATATTTCATTAAAGCCTTTTTTCATTTTATTATGCTAGCAATTTTGTTGTGTAATTCTTTTGACATGGTAGACGAAATATTTTACTATTTTCAGTTTTAAAAGATGAGGTTACGGTGTCCCTTGTCAATAATAAAAGGGCACATGACGTGTCTGTTATGTTTTATTGTTATTTTTATTTATTTTATTTTGATTTTTATTTTTTTATCTGAATTTGAACTTAGTTGACTTATAAAAGGACAAAACCCGTGTCAAAGGCTTGTTTGCCTGATTGACTTTTGTAATTTGGATGCTCCAAAACTCTCGCTGAAAAAGCTGACATTGTCAGTGAAATGTACATTCGAGATAATAAACTCGTTGTATGGAATAGCGTTTTCCTTGTTGTTTTTCTGTAGTTAACATTTGTCAACAGTTTTTGGGTTGTCACCATTATTCAGTTTTAAATTTTAAAAGTTCACCTTGGGAACAGAGATGTCATAGGATCATATCACTAAGCAATATAATAGACCAGTTGAGTCAAGTAATGTTTTCTCTTCAAGTAACTGCGTTCGAGGGAAGGTTTGTCCTTATCACATCTCTAATACAAAATTTTGTTCACGTTTAAGAGAAGAGTTTGTCACTCCAAATTTCAAGAGACCAATTTTTGCCACTTGAGGAGCATATTTTCCACTTCTAATCTCGTGAAACAGCATGGCAGCCATTTCTCATCACTTCATAGTAAAAAATGTCATGCCCTTACATTTTTTTACTTCAACATGAAAAATAAACAAGTTGCAAAACACCGTTAATTTTTATATTGAAAGGTATTGTTATATCCAGAAACAGGCATATTTAAGGACCTTCATTTTGAAATGGCCTCCATACAGGACGGGTTCCCAATTTGTACAATTTTTTTTCCTTTGCATTATTTTGAAGGTGTATGCAAGTTCCACAAGTTACTTTTTAAGGTATATTTGCAACTGAAACCTAATACCCTGTTCACACTATAATTCTTGATCATGATTATTCTATACACACTCAAGGTGAACCGTGTTCAATCCTTATTGACAAATCCAAGTATCATACTGCAAAATTTCAATCATGATCAAGGTTACAATTTTGCTTCCAGATGGGGATGGAGCTATTAACGATAGGCTCTTACTGTGACCAAGGATGTGTAAAGAGGAATGGGAAAGTGCGCGAGAATCGGAAGTAGAGGCTTGGTATGACTCGGGTGGTGGCTCTACATGTTGCATCGTCGCCTCGTGCCATCTTTTTCGGACAATGTCTTACAAGAATAACACAGACATTTTTACTGTTCCAAGACGATGAATGAAATGTTTCGCAGTGACCATTGTCCAAATTTGATAACGCTTTTGGTTGTCTTGCTTTTGATTGGTCATAGTGGACTGTTTTGTTTTTTGAAAGGATAGATGTCTTCAAAGGAGATTTGTAGAAATGACTGGATGATGTAATTTGTTGATTTTTAGAGATGATTCCCTGTAAGTTCGTATAAAATTGTAAAGTAAAAATTGCAAGCAAACTATGATATAAAATTTTGTGAATTTATGCAAAAAAATAACGTCTCACCTTGATAATAAACAGCATTTCTTTGGTTGCAGTGATGTGTCCTTTTGCTCTAGTGAATGACTTAATTTATAGAATGTTTCTGATGTGTTCACATGTTTTAGTCATTGTTTGATGAAACTCTATTACAGAGTTTACATCAAACAAACTGCATGTCTGATTAATTTCTGAGAAAACTGTGTCTAGTTTACTATGAACTATTGCATAACTACCAAGAATTTCTTAAGCTACTTTGTTACCTGGGTCCATTGATAAAGTTCAAGCAATTTATCTAACCCCTGAACTGTTGAAATTGACTTTTGACCATGTGCTTTTACGGGTTTGTTTGTACGAAAATACCTGCCACCTAGTGACGACCTGCGCAACCAACCAGTACCGAGCCTCATTTTCGTGTATCCTCTGCTTTCCCATCCCTCCTTACACGTCCTTGCTGTGACCCAATCTTCTCTGATTATCAAAAATAACTTTGTTTCTTTCTAGTTTCAGTTTATAACTAATGTCTTTGAAAACAAAGCAGAGTTCCTTCTACACTAATTATTCATGGCATGATGGTGTAATTAATTCATATAATTCTAAAATATTTAGCAAAGCTGCATTTTTTCACCATTGTGAAAAGCCTTGGCGAGCGTTTCCCTAATTACAGATGTTCCTAACATGATGTTCACATTCCACATAATCATGATGTTCCTTTCACATTACATTCTTATCATGATGTATTGTTAACACTTTAAAAGCACTTACAGGAAAAGTCGGGAATTTATGAGGTATGTTCGAAAAGTATCAAACCTTTGGTCGGCAAAAATACATTTATTCATATACAAGACATTTATAAAAGGGATTCTAATAAATTATTAAACCTGGCTAATTCCAGAATAATTTTTCTTAGGTTTTTAATTTTTCCTATCCCCATTGGTGGAATTATATCCTGTTGTCTTCTCTGTGCCTTTTCTTTTGGCTCATTTTATCTGCTTTTTCAAAATTTTAAATTTTCCCTCTGGCTCCCTGATAGAATGATTCTAGCTATGTTTTCCTTTTCTTGGGAGGCTACTCTTAATTCTTAAGATTTTTTTTAAACTCCATTTTTGGCACGGAGAATGAAGGCAGAGCCTTTGAAATACACAACTGTTTTTTTGTATTTTGCTTCTCCTTTTGGTTAGAAATTTTCCTTTCTATGTCGAGGTAATTATATATACCCGAGCAAAAATTTGTGGTGAAATAATTTCCTGTTTTAAAATAAAATGAAATTAATGTTCAAATTTAGATTAAAGATATTTTGCCAAAGTTAGGGAGTAACTTCAAGACAAATCACACTTAAACTTGAGCTAAATTGTCTTTCTACTCCTATTACCTTAGTCCTTCAACATAGCATCCATTCTTATTCTAACCGCTCTGTTTGTACACCTAGACTTCCTTTTGCAAGAAATATTCATCAAAGGCATTGTATTTCCTATATTAGTACTAAATAGTGGGCTTCTTTACCCAAACAGGTTCATTCTTTAACATCAATCTCTCGGTTTCATTTTACTTTAAAAAATCTACTTACCTAACAATTCCTGACTAATTTTTATTTTTAAAATCTATAAGGTTTTTAATTTGTCCTACCGAAGACCTAACTTATTGGCTTTTTATGCCATACGGGCCATGGTTAGGCATTTTTTCTCTTGTAAATTTAAACAATAAACAAAACCATTAACAAATCTTGAAATCTCTGCTTGATTTTTGCAAGGTGGCTTTAAATCTAGTTAACAGCTTTTTGCATTACATAATCTTGCATCAGTATTATAATGACTTTTTCAGTATAATCAGTTTACCATATTTTTGCGTCAATAACTTGCAGAGTATACAGTTTTTTACATCCTGAAGAGGGTGGGTGTAGGGGTTTTGATGCACGTTTTAATTTTATTTATTTATTTTATTTTATTTATTTTTTTTACAATGACGGCTGACTCTAAACTTTCTGGATGCTCATAGTTGCCAATTTTGAAGTTGCCATCTTTTTTAAGAACTTACTTCATTATTGCTTGTTCATTATTCATTGTTGCTTATTCATTTTTGGCGACAAGAAATTCAAATAAAAAGTGAATTACGGCCATATTCACCACCAAGGATTAACACTTGATTCAGCTTTGAGCGATAGTTTTCATTTCACCATGACAAAATTCTCGGATTAAGTATCACATTTAATTCACTGTTTGATTCTAGGTTGTCTGAGAATTATCTGTCGAATCGAGAATTAAGGCATGCGCAGTTGGTTGAGATTAGTTAAAACAAGATGGACGACTTTACCGATTCTTACGATGATGCAGTATTTTCAAGAACCTGGTTTGTTTAAGAAGAGTCAACCTTGAAAAATATCGGTTAGAAAGCATAACATACAGTAACTTGTTTAAATTTTTATTGTCACTGTAAACTGCATAAAAAACTTATTTTTTCGCTTGCTGAGGAGTTCATAGGCCTACAATAAATGAACAATGTGCTCTTGCAATAATGTGCTTTTGCAATAATGGGATGCTCCTTCCATTAATGTAAGACTATCGCAGTTACATAGACAGGGATTTGAAATTCGAAAGCAAAAAGAATATTGCCTTTCATCTTGTGCATCAAAATATGTGCATGGCGTCATCACATCATAACCAATCAGATTGAGTCTTACAATGAATCATGAATTAATCCGAGAATCACTCAATTTGTGGTTGGTGAATGCGAAAGGTATTTCTGAACGAAGTAATCTTGAATCATGGATTATGTGATCCTAGTTTTAGTCTTCGGTTGGTGAATATGGCCATTAATTTACTGTATAATAAACTGTACATTGTATATACCGTACTTTTCTTGTAAATTGTAATTTTTTTCTTTTGTTGCACTCAATTAAAATTTCATATTTTAAAAGTTCATCTAAAGTATTAAATGTCAGGGACATAATACATTAAGATATTTTTCATAGATGTATCATTTATTTGAATTTTCTTTCTAAGTAATATCACTTACCTTTTTTTTTTTTTCTTTCTAAACTTTAACCATAAAAAAAAATAAAAGTGTCATTGAATCATGAGGGAATGTGATTTGTGATCAGTATATTAAAATGAAATCTCACTGATATTCTTTGTTGTTATATGCTTTATTCTTTATAAAACACAATTCAAATTACACTGCAAATTTAAATAACTTTATTAATGCTATCTTGATTATACATTTATACAATTTACAAATATTTGTTGTCCTTATTATTTGTTTGTATTTAATCATCCTGTACATTTCATTTCTGTCAAATATTAGCTTGACTTAGATTTTTATTCTGGATTACTATGATAATAGAATGAAAATTTATTTTTAGTGAAAGGTTTGTCCAGGGCTTTTATGCCTTATAATAGAAGAAAAAAAAAATTTGACACCTGTTTACGCTCTTCAGTATCAATGAAATTCTTTTCAATTTAAATAAATTTTAAGATTGCCTTGAAGGATCCCTGAATACAAGAAATTAATTACATGTACATTATTAATAGCCACATTTCCTATTGACCTATCTTTGATCTAAAGATAGGAAATTGAAATCTTGACTAAAATATGTTTTTATTGACTATTAAATTATTATGTTTGATTAATAAAATAATAGTCTTCCCTCACAAAAAAACAACTTAGATATTACACAATTAAAAATATCATTAAAGAATTCTACTTTAAATGATTTGACTAGTTCTAAGTCATGTTTTGGGACTATTGACTCCATATTCTTAAGAGAAAGTATTGATTTAAAATATACTTAATCATGGTTGTATACATTAAAAAAAGTTCTATACAGGTATTAAGTTCATGAACAAACATAATTTTTAAACAATTTATTTTTATACAAGATTTTTAAGCTTTGTCTAAAAATTAGGGCAAGTAATATTTATAAATTCTAAAATTAGAATTGCTTTTAAAAATTCCTCTTTCGGAATGTTTCCATAAGTTCTTGTTATATAAATTAATGTTCCATCGTACATAGCTCTATTTTAATATTATATAATAGAATGAGAAAATTATAGTTGAAATTACAGTTAACAGAAATGTTTGCACATCTGATTTCATTGTTTGTTCTTCATGACATGGATGAAAGCACAATACACATTATACAACTCAGTATAGCATTACAGTCAGACTTAGGATGTGATAGTTATCACATAAGAATATGTTTAAACTCTATATTTTTCTTTTCACTTTCATTGTTGTCATTCACATGACACTTTTTTATTGTGGTTATTTATGTAAGTAGACAGCGACAAAAATTGCTCATTCCACAATAATTACTTTCATAATACGACTCTCCAAATAATTCATGACGTATTTAAAAACTTGTTTGTAGTAGTTCACAAAAGCAAGAATTAAGCAACTCTTGTTTAATTGTTTCATGTTTGCAGTTATGTAATACAGAAATTGGAACTTCTAGTGATGACAGCTTTTAGCAAAATGAATAAATGCATGTTTACATTTCAGTTCAATTGTCATTGGATTTTTTTGCATTAGAATAGATATTCAGCTTCATGCAAATTTTATTAATGAAGTAGTGCTTAATTTTTCTTTCTACACATGTACATAGTTTGTTGTTCTTAATGATATTATTGATGTTGCAAATATTTAAAAAAAGAAAGAAAGAAAGAAAACAACTGATTTTGTAATGTTTACTACATTAATAAGATAAACTGAAAGTAAGAATTGATAGGCCACACAAGGTGCAGGAAGGCATTAAAACATATTTACTTTCTTCCAGTTTTTAATCTGTATGATGATATTTTTCTAATAATGTTATCAGCAATATTAGGGAATTTCCGTTGGCCAATTTTCCCTTATAATTATGTTATGCTTAGATAAAAACCTAGTTAAAAAGAGTTTGCGGTGCATACTTACATTTCAAAATGAAATTATAAACTGGCCAATCAGCAAGCTCGACTGCCTGTTTTTTCCACATTTTTGCTTCCAAATGGGGATAAGGATTCTTTAGCGATAGGCCCTTTACAGCCGACCCAATCTTCTCTGATTATCAAAAATAACTTTCTTGTTTTGGTTCATAACCGATGTTCTTGAACAAATAGTTCCTCCGATACTGATTATTCAAAGTATGATGGTGCAATTAATTCATTTTACTCTAAAGTATTTAGTGAAACGGTGGTTTTCCCCATTGTAAAAAGCCTTGGTGAGCACGTTTGTTTATGGATGAGAGAGAGAGAGAGCACATTGGATTTTGTGCATACCCAGCCAATTCTGCCATTGAATATGTGCGTGTCATAACAGCTATCTTTTGATTGGTTGAGTTAATACTAAAATTCTGGCTTTTAAGTTGAGTTATTTCCATGACTTCTAATTCTATAATGTAAAATTGGTCACCGCAAACTCCTTATTAATAATAACAACAAAAATAAAACAATAAAGTTGATCATTACCATTCTTCAACTGGACTCAAATCTTATGTGAATAAATCATGATTATTACTTTCATCAGAAGATTAGATTGTTACAATAATTTTTAATGATTTTAACAAAGTCTTTAATATATCAATTTCATAAAAACTGTAAATATTTCATTGTCTAAGTTTGCTTTATCTCTTTGGTATTGCTATGATTCTGAAACTGTATCCACAATATTAGATAAACTGTATCAATTTATAGGTGCAAGGAATACATTAAAAATTTAGATTCATTGGAGATTAGAACAATTTGAAAGCATCTGATTTAGTTGTTTAATGAAAATCAACAATTTTACAAGAAGCTGATTCATATATTGTTTCTATAATTGTCTTACATGATAAGCTAAAACTAGATACAACTAATGATTGTTAAATGAACTATGTCGCTTTTATGTACTAAAGCTTTAGCAGAAATATTTTAATCCATTGAATGCTTTTTAAAAAATCTTTTTACAGGTTATTAAATTTTCTATATCATAGAAATAAATTGAACTAATTGATTTCCTTTTGCTTCCTAGAAAATATTTTCCTTAAAATATTTGAGATTGATTTTTTCCATGAATCGAATACACATATAGTAAACTCTCATTTAACATTATAAATTGATCACAGGAATTAAATTGTTATATTCTGGAATCTTTTTTTTTTTTTTTTTTTCTTTTTTAAATTGCTTGTTTTCAAATTGGTTTTGCATCACTTTTTCTCTGATGATCTGATGTATTCTAAAAATCTTTTCACTTTAAAGAGTATAAGAATGTGCACGCACTTGCAAAATGATTTCAAGGATGAAATGGCAAAATAGAACAATATTTGAAATCATTGTTTGCCTTTCAAATTTTCTTTTAATGTTAAGTGTGGTTGTACATCTTTACCTCTGAAATCATAAACAATGTAGAAAGATCCATTCCAGTAAGGATCTTTTAACCAGATGCCTTTATTCATTATTCCCAATTTAGGAGTACTACTACGTGAATAAGTTTCTTTCAAGAAAATAATATCGTATGTATCATCTGGTGACGTTTGGTTGTGATCATGCATATTTAAAATTGAATAATAATAATATCTGCTACCAAATACATCTTCTCTGCAATGGGTTTCTGTATTTTCCCACATGTTCACTGGGAAATCTTCTTCACTACAAGTACTTGAAGAACCTAAGCTTGAAGCCCTTTCTGAATATCTTTTAGTCAAGCCTAGTATTTTCGAGTTGGGCCATTCTGAATCATAACTTAAAATACTGCCATTTGTAGTTGGAGAGCTGCTAATTGAATAAGCAGGTCTTCCAAAAAAAGTCATTGATATACCATGTTCTCTAATTTTTTGGATGACTTCGGGAGAAACTGGGCTGCATGCATTACGCCATTCTCGTCTTTCTTCTTCTTCTGTTTGGAACGTCATTGGGCTGTGTAAAAGTTCGAATGTGTCGGAGCGAGAATCACCGTTTAGGATTTCTTCTCCTTTATGTGTTTCTCTGAATAAATTACTCTTTGGAATTTCATCTGAGTGCGAATTCAGTATCTTGCTTTGCAGTGGTTTCTTTTCATTGCTTTTAGGTAAGGATAGGCTCCTTCCAAGATTCTGAGATCCTTTATTTGTAGATTTTTGAAAAGTTTGTAAAGTTAAAGATTCAAAAACATCTTTGAAATGACGTACTGTATTTGGTTCTGGCATCTCAGCACTAGAAATTGAAGTTTTGGAAGAATTTTGTAAGGGATTAGAATCTGTCTCCACAGATTTTGTATCCTGATCTTCGAGTGATCGTAATTTAGAAGGTGTCTTATCAATAATTATAACTTTATCATTACATAAAAGTTGTTTATAGTTTTTCATTTGGAAATTTTTCTTATTTTCTGAAATAAAATGTTGTGGTGGGGTTATATCTTTGAATTCTCTGTTGACAGTTACCTCTTTGGTAGACTCTTCATTTCGTTGGGTTTTCTTGTTTCCATAATCGATTCGATTTAAAAGTTTTTTCCAAGTAGCCTCATTTTCAGCATCAAATCCTTCAAAGTTTGTAATTTCCAATAAGATTCTATCAAAACTTATTGGTTGCTGATGTTCTTTGCTTGTAATTGTCTTGGTTATGGTCCTCATTGTAAATCTTAAAAGATAAAATTAAAATGTTCACCTTATTAGAATTTAATTTGAAATATTTGCTAAAACAAAATGGAATATTATTAACTTCATTGCTTTAATTTTTAATTAATTTAAACATATATAAAATGTTATTCGATTTTTTTTTTCTTTAAATAACTGTATTGAAAACTCAACAAGTTGATGAATTAATGGATATTATAAAAATATCTTAAGTGCATATGGCATCTTCCATGCTGACCAGAACCTCAATTTGACTTAATAGCTTCTACTTTTAATTACAGGACAGATGTAAAATATAAAAGCTTTATTTGCAAAAATCCCAATGAGGAGTTGAACCTTTTGTATAACTAACCGCTTGAAACAAGTTTAAAATAAGATAGTAGAAACTACAGACATTCACATTCAGTTGGTGATCACTGGTTCTAATGAACTCTTTTCTAAAAAAAAAATTATTTTCAATTCAGCAAACTGGCAATCATTGTAACTTCACTGAGGCTACCAGCTCAGTGGCCGAGAGTGCTAGGATGCAGGTCTTGTCGCTCTCAGAACCGGAGACTCGTGGGTTTGAATCCCCACCAAGGGCATGGGTGTTTGCGTTTGTCCTTGTATTTATCCGTGGGTTTGGCTCAGTACTCGCGTCAAGGAATCAGTGCCACGGTTAAAGTTGGCATTGTACAATGGTAATCTACGGTAATCCACTTTAAGAATGATAACTCCATAGGCTGAACAAAGTACCCCGAACTAGCCTATCTTCATTTCTGTGAACTGATTGTAAAACAGCCCTATCTCCTTGGGCTCTTCTATTTTGTGCTGTTGTCAACAGACCTCTACCATTAGCAGGTTTCTTTTCTTCTAGAGAGAGGTGCTATTCTTTCAATCTATTGAAACTTCTCTTTTTGCACCCTTCCAAAGGATGATTCAAGCTTTCCATAATAATGGAATAAAAATCTGAGCTTATCTATGGTTTATTATGTTTAATACTAAAATTTGAGTCTTATGATTATATAATCATCAAATTGATTACTGAGAATAATTTTTGAGTGGTTTATGAATTATTTTTTTTATAATCTGTTAACTATCAAAGGGTAATTAATCACTGTTGATCATTGAGTCAGCTGAGGGTTTATGATGTCCTATTTGCGGTGAAGATAAAGTGCCATAAGTCATCCACACTTATACAGGGATGGCACTAGGTGCAGGGCCTTGGGCAAATTGAATTTTACGAGGCCGAAAACTATATTAATTACCTGTATAATATTTTAAGGGCTATGAAACATGGGGCCTTGGGCGGTCGTCCTCTGAACCACCTCCTAGTGCCAGCCCTGGCACTTTATGTACGAGGGGTGGTCATAAAGTTCATACCATTGCATAGAAGACATGATCGTATGGCAACCAAATTTGGTGGGGTCATTAATCCCTCTCCACACAAACTCCCTGCAAAGTCGCACACTTCTGCCATCGATATTTCACATGTGAATGCTGTAAATGTAGAGGCCCATCCCCAGCCATAATGATGGCCTCATCATCGCTGTGAAGTCACCTCCCACGAAGTGGCTTCTTCGTTTTCCTAAACTGGAAAAACTCACTGGGTACCTGCCTGGCATTATTTAGGTTAGGTCATTTCTGCTTTAAGGAGCGGTATTCTGAACAGATGACTGGCTCTATATTTACGGCATTCACGGGTGAAATATCGATGACAGATGTGTGTGATTTTGCCGTACGATCATGTCTTCTATGCAATGGTATGAACTTTATGACTACCCCTCATATATGCTTTTGCTAGATGCGATTTTCTTATATTCAAGAAGGGACCATGACTACCTCAGTTTTCTGACTTGACATTGCTAGATCTATTTCTCTGGCTCACCTAAATGAGTATGTTTATTGCAATAATTGCTACACTCGGGGGGGGGGGGGGGGGGACAACCTCATGACAAAAATCCTGCAACATTCGATTTCGTGCGCGCGCGCTTCTACAATAAGTGATAGTTATAAAATATACGTTAGGGTTACGACTTTGAAATTATATTGATGGATTCTACGACTATTGTTACATAGGAAAAAAAATAAGCAGGAAAAATAAACATTTTATTTCTTACAAACTTAGAAGAAATGACAAAAATTCTGCAACATGTCAATCTTGTGACAAAAGTCCTGCAACATTGCAATTAATAATGATTTTACGCCATAATAATATTAATTCTTATCATTAAACAACTCTTTAAAATATTACTTACCCCACAAATAATAATGGGATCACCTCGTTTGCATGGAGGGTTTTTTATGACCAATTAACTCATAAGTACATTGATTTTCACCATGGCTAAGACATGCCTGCCAGTGTCGAGCGATTTAGAAAATTAATTATTGAAAAACGTCGCCAAGGCATCTCGAATTGCGATATAGCGAAGTTTGTCGGTATTCATCGTTCAACTGTTGGAAGAATTATTAAGACTTACGAACAAACTAGGAAAAGTGATGTGAGAGTGCGGCTGGATCGTCCCAGAAAGACAACAAAAGCGCAAAACAATGTACTAAAATGTATTGTGAAAACCGCTAGAACGAAGACTGCTGCCATGATAACTCAAGAATGGTACAGCATCATTAAAGTAATTGTGTCCGAAAGATTGACAAGACGACGTCTCGCAGAAATGAAGTATGGCTTTCGACTTGCAAAGAAGAAACCACTCCTTATGGCTAAAATGAAGAAAAAAAGAATGGATTGGTGTTAAAAATATCACAGCTGGACTGTTGAAGAATGGCGACGAGTAATTTTCAGTGATGAAACCAGAGTTTGCTTGTTTCAGGATGGAAGAAGAAAGGTTCTCCGTAAAAAGGGGGAAGAATTGCTACCAAACTGCATTTCCAAGACCGTGGATAGCACATTGACAGCTGCAGGACTAGGAAGCTTGACTATTATTGAGAAAAGTGTAACTTCAACAGTTTACATCAACGTTATGGATGAAAATCTCTTGCCTACTGCTGATTATTACTTCTCTGATGGACAGTACGTTTATCAGCAAGATGGTGCACCAGCACACACAACCAGACAGTACTTTGAAGACACGGGAATTGAAGTTTTGGACTGGCCTGGAAACTCTCCAGACCTAAATCCCATCGAAAGGATGTAAATATAATAAAGAAAAAAATTAAGCCAACCTTCCCAAAGACCATCGACGAAATGAAGTCCAAAACATTTCTTGCTTGGTCGGAAATTTCTGAACATTAATGCCAGGCACTTTTGGACTCAATGCCTAAGCGAATCGAAGCGGTACTTAAAGCAAAGGGTGATTCTACTCATTATTAATTGTAGTGTTGCAGGACTTTAGTCACAAGATTAACATGTTGCAGAACTTTTGTCACACACATGCTTTTTCATTTTTTCTAAGTTTGTAAGAAATGTTTATTTTTCCTGCTTATTTTTTTCCTATGTAACAATAGTCGTAGAATCCATTCAATATAGTTTCAAAGTCGCAACCCTAATATATATATTTTTAACTAGTGCTTAAATGTAGAAGCGTGCGCACAAAATCGAATGTTGCAGAATTTTTGTCATGAGGTTGTATAACTCCCCCTTTTAACATCAGCCTCTTCTTTGTATAACATTATGCATTTACAACAATGATGACAGGAAACCACTGATCCACAAAAATTGTTTATTCGGACGTATGCGCATTTCGGCAGGCATGCTGCCTTCTTCAGCATATATGTCCGAATAAGCAATTTTTGTGGATCAGTGGTTTCCTGTCATCATTGTTACATTTCATCGTCCACAGTTTTTGGCTCCCATTACATCTTGAATTATGCATTTAACTTAGGGTATATCCTGTATCTTCCGAATCCCCACCCCATCAACCTCATTGCACTCTTGACACTCCACCCTGTCAACCTCATTGCATTCTTGACACCTCCCACCCCTATTGAAAAGTTATACAATCTATGTTGGTATCCACACTCTAAACAGATTTAATTCAAAACCTCTGAGAGGATTTCTGAAGATATGTTGTCATCCATGTTAGGCAGTTTAGAAAAAAATTAGATATTAACCTATCTTTATTGAAAAATTATCTTTATTTATTTATTTTTGTAATGAAAAGAGATGTGATTCCCCCCTCCCCCCGTAGTTTTTAGTGGCAATTTCTTCATGTATTGCTTAAAGAAATAAAAAAGTTACGCATTAAATGAATCATGCTAATGAAAAGTTTTTTTAAATTATCAAAGAGTAGTTTATATATTATAAAATTTTATTTTTAATTTAAAATGTTCTAATTTAGTACAGGGCTGTTAATTATTCTATTGATTAATGAGTTGTTATCTATCTCCAGTAAAAAAAATTGATATAATTATTTCAGTTTCATAGCATTTTAAAACCTGTTGGACGGAAAGCTTTTGTATTCCCAGTTGTGGGGAAAGGTTTACGTTCTGTATGAGTAAAACATTGGGAGGAAATGGGAGATAGAGCAGAATAGTTCTTCTGAAACCTTAAAACATATTTCCTTTGTATTAATAACAAAAAACAGTTTGTTTAAATCTAAAGCGATCATACATGTATGTTATGTTACTTTATATTTTTTTTGCAATGAAACTATGGTTGCTTTTTTGTGTGTTTTTAAAAATTATGTTTATATGTACTTGAATATATTGGTAATTAAATTAAAAAAAAAAATCACTTTCTTTTAATCATCTAAATTGTTATTTCTGTACTTCGTATGATTTATTTGTAAAAGTTTGAGTTATTTTAGTATGACAAAAATAAATAATTAAAACTGGAATTTATAGTCTTCTACAAGAGTAGGACACTGACAGGTCAATCTCTTCTTGTTGATGTCAAATGCGATATTGTCTTCCCTTCATATTTGTTGGAAAAATAGGCTTCCAATTTCTGAACAATCTGATTATTCCACAGTGATTAAATAAGGCTTAACATAATGCAATTTTCCTGTCACTCATTCATTTTTCTGGTTTTTATTCTCCTGTGAAATGTAATCTCCCAACCATATCTGGTCTACGAACTTTCTTGAAAGTGACGTTAATGTAATAGATTTTTTTTGTTTTTTTTTTTTAGATTTTTGGCAATATTTCTTAAATATTGGGCAAGAATATTTTTTTATTTAATTTTTCAGCATATAGTGAAATAATTAAGGGTAATATTTTTTATTTTATTTATTAAAAAGTTTTCTTTTTTATAATTAAAAGTTAAAAATATAATTCATAAGCAACAACTTAAAATATGTTTATAGCTTTACAATTTATTAAAAAATAATGTAATGAACTCTAATAATTAACTAATGTTTTAAAATTTAGGGTTATTTTAAGTTTATTCTTAATATAAAAATTAACTGAACTTTATTAAAATTATTAGTAAAGTTTATTTTAGCTTTTGTAAAAACCTGTTAGAAATATAAAGAATATCTAGTGTTTTGTATCTTCGTTTACTGCTCTTAAATTGTAGTATTTATTTAAGGACTCTTCCATTGAACAATAATAAAATTTAAAAAGGGAGTAAACCAGGAAGAACTGGCTTGGTGGATCAGGATTCAGAAAACTTCTTGCCTGTAGTGTTTGTATAAGCGTTGTTTGGCAATTACGCAATAGCTGTTACCCCTGTTAGCTTTAAAAAAATTGATTAGACATCCCTCAGTTCTTTAAAATAAAGTTATTTAGTATATATAGGTAATTTATGCAATTTCATATTAAATAGTTCTCGAAATATTTAATTTATTTATTAAAAATTAGACTTGACAATTTTTAAAGAATACTGTTATTAAAAAAAAAGTTTAAAAACCACCATGCTATTATTCTACTCTTTTTAAAACAAAAGCAGAAATAATTTTTTTTTATTTACATAATCTAGATTCCAAAACAAAAAATGTGTGAATAAAAAACATTGTTATAAAATTGTTTAACTGTGGCCTTGTGATGTAGATGTTAATATACTTGGCCTTGGTCATTGCTGGAACTTTCAAATATTAACAACAAATATAGAAAAGTCATGAAACTTTTGTTTTTTTGCACAATCTGTTTAAATTTCAGGTTTACATTATTTATTGTTATTTGGTAAACATATCAATGTGACTAAAATGTTTAGATTATAAGATTTGATTTATTTTATTTATTAATTTTTTTATTTTTTTTTGGAGTTTACTGATTGATTCATATATCACTTTAGAGATGTGTATTTGAATTAAATTTATGCTTGGAATCGTTTTATTACTTTTTCGCACATGATATATTTTACTTTGAAGTCCACAAAATTATGTTTTTGTGGTTTCTTTCTGTATAAACCATTTAAAAAATATCATCAATCATCGTAATCCATACAATAAAGATGCATTATTTCATGCTAAATTAACCATCAAGGTTAAATTATATTCTTCTGTCTTTATATTTCTGGTGAAGAAATTGCAAGTTTTATACATTGTGAAGAATTTGATTGTAGAACTTTAAAAACTAGATCAAATAAATTAATGGATTAAAAAATCCAAATATATTATTTATATTTTTATGTACATTATATAAAATCATAATTTCATTGAGACCTAATAATTTATTTCGTGATTTCGCTTAAAATTTGTTTTTGCATGATAATACTAGAAGTGCATATTTTAATTTAATGTTAAATTGTTTACTTCGTTTTGCAATCTTAAATCATTTATTTAATGATAAATTATTCTTGAAATTTATAACAATCATTCGTTACAGTGAAATAAATAACTATTATTAGAATATCTTAATATACTATTAATAATTAAATTATAGGAAACAATTTTGAATCTTTCCTTATTAAAATAAAATTTTAAAATTTTGATTGAAGAGCACACATCTCTAATTGTTGACGAAATTTTACATGTTAAAAATTATCTTTGGATACGATTTATTAAGCAATTTGCCCACTAATTATACGATTAACATGTTCCACTTTTTATTTTAGAAATTATATATTTTTTAAAATCAAACTAGGATCGTTATCAAAAAAAGATTTTTAAAAGCTATATTTATAAAAATATAAACTTTAAATGGGATAGTATTAAAAATATTATTCCAGTTTGATCGGTTTTCTTACCTTCAGTAAGATGCTTTATTGTACATTCAATTTTTAATTCCCAGTGGTAATTGGAAGAAAGTGAAAAGAAACGGGGAAATATTTGATATTGTCAAATTTGTCCATTTTCCTTCATCAATAAATTGACAAGGTAGGACCCTCCAACCTCCCGTCAGCATCATTGTTGTTCTTCCTCTCTGTGTGGTAGTTGACGGGAAGTGATGCATGCATATAAAAATCGCATGGTCTGAGTGTATGACCTGAGGCTTTGAAAGTCATCTCTCCTCCTAAGTCTGCGGAGAACCAATGAAAATTTTGCAAACCTGTGAAGCAGCAGTTGGTGTGCTATGCAATCACCTGCTGTATCAACAACTTTTCGGTACATAAGAAGGCAGAAGCATACCATTAATTTGAAATTTAAATGTTTAATTTAAATATTATTTGTGTTAAAAAAAAAAGAAAAGACATAAAATTAAGCGTGTGCTCATGGATTTTTAATCTAACAAGGGGAAGGGTATTTTCATTTTTTAAATTAAAATTTTACCCCTCTTCCCCTCTTTTTTTCCGAAACATGTTGTTTTCGTACATTTTCTTGTAGGCTACGGTTTTAGTATAGATTCAAATGCCTTAAATTAAAAAAAAAAAAAAAAAATGGCAACATCATTTAATACTTTATATTAATGAGTCTACAGAACATTAATTAAAAAAAAACAACAACAACAGATTTTCATCCATTCATTATAAATTAGTTAAAGCAATTGAATGTTTAGAGCATCAGTTCTTTCCATAAAGGATTGTGATATACACCAACTCTATGGTTTTATTCTTCCAATAATATTAGAAAATCTATTTAAATATATGTTTGAGTCATCATGAAGTATTTAAAATGATTAAAGTGATTGTCTATTATAATTCCGATTTTATTTATTTTAAAGTTCATGGTTTATTTAAAGAGCCTTGCAGTTCATTTGAAAGACTCTGGTATTCATTTAGCGTTTTTTTGCTATACTTCTTAGAAATAAAACTTTGTTTCCCGAATACATTGAAGATGGAATAAGATGTTATTCAACACATGGATAAAGTTTATCTTTGGAAAATATCTTAAAGAAGTTTTGACATTTTTATTATTGTACAGTTGTGATTTTGATTTCACTATTTATTGTGACTTGTTAGGAGAAATATTAAAAATATATTAATTTCATATTGAATTAAATTTTAAAAACTCTATTAATTCAAACTATATCTAATGCATTCTATTAGAATTGCAACAATTTTATAAATTAAACTCATTTCTTGCTTGAGATATTTTTAGCTTTTTTTGTTCTTGATTTATAGATCTGTTTTTAATCAAATTACAGGCTTCAGTTTCATTATATAATGTTGCTAAACCTGTATTTTAAATTGCAAGATTTTATATCAAAATTTGTACACTACAGATGCTAAATGCAATATTTTCAGAGTAAGCTTTGTATTTTTTATTTTTTTTTTTTAATATTGATATGGAGCTATTGAAATCTATACAATCCTGTATAGGGGATTCTCAGTGCATTATTATGAATAGATTTCATATGAAGCAATTCAAGCCATCTTAAGAGCAAATAATAATCGAGTTTTCCTGTATGTTGAAATACTTTTACTTTTTGTTGACGCTCCATTGGATTTCTTTTGAATGTTTCTCAAACATTTAATTGCTACAGTAGATAATAGTTTTTTTTTATATTTACAGCCTTAGAGCTGCGTATAATTAGAAAATTTCCCATTCTTTTATTTAATTCAAGTTATGCAATTTTGAAATATTAAAAAAGAAAGTTTCAAGGATAATATAGATTTTTTTCATTCTAAAGTTAAATGTAATTTTTTTTCTGTTTGTCTTTTTAAATAGGTTTTTACTATTTTTAGTTATCCAGTTTATTACATATTAAAATGGTTTTTTAATTAAAAACACTCCAAATATTTTATTACATATTTTTATAATTAATAAAAATTAATAACATATTTTTATAATTAATAAAATTTAATAATGTAAATTATAAAAAAATATTGATAATAATTTGATCCAAAAAATGAGTCTTCTAAATCAAGCTATAGTATGTTTTTTTTATTATTTCAATATATTTTATTCCTTCAGTAGTAATTTTCTTTATTGCATATATAATAAAGTTTAAATAAAAATT
Organism: Rhysida immarginata; assembly: GCA_023313115.1. Lineage (NCBI taxonomy): Eukaryota > Metazoa > Arthropoda > Chilopoda > Scolopendromorpha > Scolopendridae > Rhysida > Rhysida immarginata. The sequence goes on along the minus strand of JAHWFO010060970.1, from coordinate 10,291,130 downwards.
ATTAAAAATAAAAACGAGCATAATATTGAGAATAAAATAACGTTTAAAAAGAACACTTTTTTTAAAAGTACAAACCTATTTTATCTGTTATCTCTCAGTTGGATCAAAGTTTTAATAGCAAGAAGTAAAATAAAATTAATAAGCTAATTAATTATTTAATGAGTCTGTTATTATCTTTTATAATATAATCTCGGTCAAGAACTAGCACTGGATATATAGAATCTATACATGTTTTTTCATTAGGTGCTGCTCTATATTTCTTTCAAACAAAGCTTTCACAACTTTGAAAAAATATATACCTTTATGAACATTCTTCAAAATTTTGAAATGTTATAATGTAGCAAAATAATTTGAAGAATATTCAAATTATGTTTTATAGTTTGGATAATTTGAGACAGGGTGGCCCAAAACCTATCTACCAAAATGAAAGTTGTTATACTGGGACAAATAAGCAGTTTAAAAATAGGCTAATTACAATGCATATGAACTGACATTTACAATAACGTGTATAAAACAACATATTCGATACGTTTGCCATCTCAGTGATTTTGCGCAATCGGATTGCAAAATTGGCCGCTACCTTTGTGAGAATATCTGTTGGGATGGCCAAGATTTCACGCCTGATAGATGTTCGCAGCTCGTCCAAGGTCTTAGGGTTCGTCTTGTAGAACTTGTCTTTCACATGACCCCAAAAAGTAAACCCTGATGGGTTGAGATCAAGTCCTAATCGATGTCATATCCATATGCCATATTTATGGTGCTCGGGATAATAATCCAGTACATTAAAGAAATGCACAAAATGCTTCAGTGCTACAAACATATCATACAATTTTTAAACAATTATACTTATTACTAGCTGAGAAATTGATGTTTAATCTTTGTAGGTATGTTTTGGGCTACCTGTATGATACTGTTAAGTATGGTAGATAACCGTTTACAGTCCTTTTTTTTTTCTTTTCCACAAGCATGGGCATAGCCAGGATATATATTAGAGGGGTGGAGCAAGTCAAATACATAATGCATCAAATACCAACTTTGCAGAATAAAGCCTATACCAGTACTCCAAAGTATTGCCATGTATATCTTATTTCCACCAAATATCAAAAATTTGTATACAGGTTTAATTCATTTAGAGAGGGAGGAGGGCAGTTGCTATGCTCATGGCCACGTAGAAATCTGGCATTACTGCTCAATTCAAGTTTGGAGCTCTGCATCTTTTAATGAATTCTTTGAAGAAAATTCCAAGTTAGTGAACATGGTAATGACACAAATGGCATATCTGAGAAGTGTGTGCCAAAGTAATCACTTATTTCTCCAAATCAATGAGAGGATGTAGCATCTTGGTAGTCTTCTTGGCCTTTTTCTCTGGAAAGAACTACTGCAACATATCTAGATGCAGAATACCATTAATGTTATCTCCAAGTAGAAGAAGAATTTTCTGTGCTAAGGGCCTAAAACATGCTTACTTTTTAACTATCACAATGATGTTTCAAACATGGATTTTCCTTTCCACAATTCTTACAGTTGTGGATGTTGACCTTATCACCAGCCTAAAATATGCTCCCATTATAAAAATTTATGAAGTCCAGAAATCCTGCATAATCTTCTATCTTAACAGTTGCATAGAAATTCTTTATGAACCACCTTATTTGCATATGTAAGAAAAATTTGTATTTTTTAAATTGTAAACGTTTTCACATGTAGAAATACCATTTTCTAAAATAAACATTGAAGCTCTGGAAGCTCTCCTTAAACTAGTCCATGGTTGTATTGAAAATGCACAGGATATTTTGGTTCAGATATTTTCCTTTAAGACATTTATTTCCTGTTTGGTTGTTGTATGTATTTAGTCTAAGAAATCTTAATAATATTAGATTCCATTTTAGCTTTTGTTTGCAAAATCACTTAGCTGAAATCATCTTGTAAAAATTGTTACTAAGCTTAGGAAAATTCCAGCTTGGTGAAAGAGTCAATACTTTCAGCTTATGTTTGGCCATTATAACATTCCTAAACATTTCTGGTAAAATGTGGTCAAGCATTATACTGCTGAAATATAGTGTCAGGAATATACTTCTGCCTCTACAATCTCCTTGCTGTAACAGTTGTTGAGAATATAATTTGTATCCGAGATTATGATTGATACCCAGTGGGACACCACATCGTCATGCCTGCCATTTGGCCAGTATAATGCAGGACATTGCATGCTGGATGACCTGCTAATCATAATATTGTGTAATGCTCACGTACATTGAACTGGGACTCATCCAAAAACAATATGTTGCCAGTCCACATACCATTGACTGTATTCATGATCCCATTGCAGTTTGAGGCATTAATGATTCAAGGGAATCTTCTGCAAAGGAATGCAGATGCTCAAATTGTGGAACCTGTTCCAGTTGTCCTAACTCTGTCATGAAACTGAATGGTATACTGCTGGATTTTCATGCACCTGTTTCAGGTCACTCCATCTCATCCAAATTTGCTTTAATGTTATGGTCTTAAGTCCCTTATGAGCAGCAATGCCACAATATGACAATCCACCATCACACAACTTGATCAGTCATCACACAGGCTGAGGGGCTAGCTTTTCTGAATTTTGGAGAGGCTCTTTGTCTGGGGTTCAGCTGGGGTTGTGGGGTTCTTTAGTTCTTCAGCAATGTGATCTTCCCATCTTTGTACCATTGATCCAGTAGCAGGACATCCATCATTGATGGTTGATATGTTCTTCATAAGCACCATCAATTGTTGTAATGTGTTTTTATTATGTTTATATTTGAGTGAGTGTTAAATATTTTCTCTAAAGTATAAATAAAATTCATTATTTTTCATGGATTTTTGATTTGAATGACTTCAGAACTATTTCCTTAAATTCTGAAAATTGCATGATTTCCATAGGAGAAAGTGAAGAGAGAGTTTACAGAATTTTTTTTTTCCTTGTTATTTCTCTCTTTCTCTCTTTCTTTAATTCTTCCTCTAAAAGTTAAAAATTAGCAATTTAAAAAACAGAAAATAATAAATTGGAATTATTAGAGCATGCTGGATTTTAATCATGTCTAATTTCAAGCCTGTTAATGAATAATTGTCATTTTATTTAATAGCATTCAATTATGACCTTCTACATTAAGAAATTAAATAAAGAAATAAAATTGAAAACAACAGTTTGAGTGTATCCAAGAAGTGTTATTATAAAAGATTCTTCCCCTTTTGTTTTCTTTTATTTCTTATTCTTGAAATGTTTTTTGGTATGATATGGCAGATTTGGAATTCCTTGACCCTTGTTGTTAGAGAGTTGATGCATGATGCCTTTAATCCTTGCTTCATATTTTCAGTTAAGCCCAAATTTTAATTAGAGCTGAACTTGATGAAAATGAAATTTTAGTGGAATTAAGATGATTTTTATTTATTCCATTTAATTTGGTGCTTTATTTGTGATGGTATTATAGGTCTTTAATTAATTGATATTTTTATTTAGACATTGAATTATATTGCTACACATTACAACCTCATACAGAAAATTTGGATATAAGAAACTTTTCAGTAAAGTGCTCAAATTTTCTCTCATTTTCCATATGTAGTTGTACCATAATTACCCATCCTTCATCTGTTCTTGGTTGTACATATACCCCAAAACATTAAAAAATAAATAATTTTTTTTTAATTTTATGAATAGTTTTAATAAATAAATGCATTTTTGATATTTCCTTTCATTGTGTTTATGTATTATTTCTACATTTTTATTAAATTACTGGCATTTTTTAGAGAAAATACTAGAAAATAATTCTGCCTTTATACATGTATTTGATTTTATTCCTACAATTACATTCACATCAGTTTGGGCTATGCAGTACATGTATAAAATTGGGCAAACATAGCCATTAGAAGTTCAGGGCTGTGTCAGGGCTCTACCTCCCCCCCCCCCTTTCCTCCTTATCAGCTGATATGTTCTCAGTAACAACCAGGAAACTGGATATAATACAGTGAAGGAAGACACACATCTTGTCCACAAATGTTTTCCTTCAAACAGAAGTTAATATTAACACTAAAGAAATTCCAGAATAGAAAAGAGAAGGAAAAGTTCTGCAACTCTATAGAGATATCAGGTTCGAGTCCAGGTCGCAGAATTTTTTTTTCCCTTTTCTATTTTGTAATTGAAATGTTCTCCTTATAAAATTGGTCACTGTTAAAAGCTATTAAAATTTTAAAATAGCACTGAATCCCAAATGATCATATTTGCCTAATTGTATTCTCCCAAATTGTCTTTTTTTTGTGCTTTAGATATCATTTTATCTAAGAACCATCAGAACCATATTCTGCTTGTGTTTTTTGAGTTTACATGTCTTAAGGTTTGGGTATCATTCCTGTCCATTATACAGGGATTATTCATAAAGGATATGGTGCAAAAGTAAAATGATTCATTTTATTACTGAACGAAATAAAAAACCATATTGAGATGAAGTGATAGAAGAACCTGAAGTCATGAATAACAATTAATTTTGAATATATCTTTTTTGAGAATGAGTCAGTTGTATTGGTTTGAACATAGTTTGTGATCTCTATGCTTTTTACTGAATGGGTATTTTAGTATACGAAGGCTCATAGTAATTCAGTAATACGTAAAGAAACTAAAGATAAAACTTAATGAAATGTTAATGCATTAGCTGCATACATAAGGAGCGTTCAAAAAGAAACTAGCCAGAGGCCTAGGAACAGAAACCAGTACCTGTATGTCAGAAGTATGGGCTTTGGCTGTTGAGACACTTGTCCTACTGCGACACAAGGCGATGAATGGCTGTCTCGTAAAATTCCCGGGGCTGCGTTGTGAACCAGTTCCGCATTTACTGCTTGATGTCGTCGTCCGAGGTGAATCGTTTGCCCCTCAGAGCCTTTTTTAGGGAACCAAAAATGGATAATCGCAGGGAGAGAGATCTGGACTGTATGGAGGGTGACCGAGAACCTCCCACTTGAATTTCTGCAAGAGTGCCGTGATTGTGTTGGCTATATGAGGTCTTGCGTTGTCGTGGAGCAGAATGACCCCATGGGTGAGCTTGCCTGGTCATTTCGATTTGATTGCTTGGTGAAGGATGGCCAAGGTTTGCGAGTAATGCTGGGCATTCACTGTTGTCCCGTGTGCAGGAAATCTATCAAAAGGGGGCCGTCTTGGTCAAAGAACGTTAGCATAACCTTTGGATGATTGACGCTTGCTTCTGCTTCCTTTATATAGTCACGTGACTTCCATCGTCACCCTCTAGCGGCGGGCTGTGAACTTCTGCGCTCTTGTCGGAACAACTCTTTGTTACACACGCAACGATATCACCATTCTGTCACCGGTTTGCACATTCCAGACCATGGCTTGTTTCTTTTTGAATGCTCCTTATACTTTCAGTGTAATTTCTTAGGCAAATTTCAATTGATCTGTCACTTAAAAGTTGATTACCTGGAGCGCTACACTGAAAATGCTTCTTAACCCTATGTGGGCAGCAAGACTTGGGCTTAAGCTGTCAGCTTACAGTGCAGCGATCTGGATAACCAACTTTTTTAGCGACTGAAGATCGGAATTTGCATAAGAAATTACATTGAAAGTATATGCTGCTAGGGCGTTAACATTTCGTTAACTTAAAGAATCCTGAATTAGTATGAGCCTTGGTTACTAAAATGTGCATTTACCAAAATATCTTGATTCCTTAATGTATTTATAATCCATCCAGAGAAAGAAAAAGTACCTATGTCAAGGTCAGGAAATTCAAAATTAACCAATCCAAGTGATTTAGGATTTTTGAATTTTTCTGACCTTGACATAGTTTTTCTTTCTCTGGATGAACTCTAAATGCTTTCACTTTACTGGCATACAAAGTCAAAATTTGACATAGAAAGTTTTCCGAGAAAATGTGTTGAGATAATGAAGGAAAATATATATTAAATTTATAGTGAAAATGCAGGGAAAACAAAAACTTTCAAGATATCGAGATTCAACTGTATTTGGTTTATATAATAGTTGTTCTTAAATAAAATTTCTATTAACACATAAATATTAGTAAAGCATTAAAGTAAAATCATTTTTAAATGACATTTTTATTTCAGAGGTAGTTGTTGTCTATCATCGGGGCTTACCTGTAATCACAGTTCCACTGCCGTCCCGAAAAGAACGATGTTGCTTTACTCTAAGACCTGTTAGTAATACTGTAGGAGATTTTCTTCAGGAAATGAGAAATGAAGATAAAGGTATTGACAGGATAGGTGTAAAAACAACAGGTAATTTTGTTTTTTTTTTTTTTTTTTTTTTTTTTAATTGATGTATATTTGAACCATGGTCTTTCTATCCCCTGGACTCATCAACTCATCAAGCGTATATTACTTTAAACTCTAATATTTATAGTTACTGAATTATACTATTGTTTTTAAAAATTATTAATGTGTTTAAGGAAGAAAAAATAATTTTTTCCATGGTTCCTGTAGGGTAAATCTGTGCTATTTCTCGGTAAGAGTCATTTTTAACGCCATCTATAGCGTCAACTTGACAATAGCCCAACTGAATAGGACCTGTGCACAGACCAGGGGATGCATTTTTTAAATAATTATTTGTTTAATGGTAATAACATTATTAGAGTTTTGTAGCATTGATTAAATTTATTATCAATTAATTTTTATTTACATTTTATTTTTTGAGGTTTTATTGAGGTAATAATACTCCTTTACATAATTTATAATGATGAAAAGTAAATAAAATAAACTTTAAAAAATGCATCTGTTTAAGAATTTACCAAGTGGTTGAAATATGAAATGTAGACTGCTTAGGTGGCGAAGAGGCTAGCATACTGACTTCTGAGTCGCTTGGTCGCGTGTTCGAGTCCCGCCTAGGGGATGGACATTTGTATTTTTCCGTTATTAATAAAAGCTTACTTTCTTTATCCACTTATCAGTCACACGATTAAATTCGTTTAGGCTGAAAAGCAGAAGAAATGTGAGATGTTGACAAGTTGTTATATGAATTGAAAATCTACAAATGAAGATCAGCCTTTCTTCTAATAACTGGACAACATTTCAAATTTCAATCATTATTTACATATTTACTAAAATTTGTGAACTCATCAAACGTATATTACTTTAAATTTATTTCGTTTAATTTCAATCCTTACACGTTATGTAAAGGAGAATTACTTAAGAGCGTACTGAAGAGTCGCAGCTATCGCCATCTGGCGGACAATATTGTCTACGGACCAAACTTTAACCTAGAGAACAATAGCCGTGCACAGACCAGGGGATAGAAAGACCATGATTTGAACTAAACGTACAATTAACTGTTTATACCTTTAGGTTAACTTTAATATGAAAATATGTAAGTGTGAAAAGCTTAAGATTTCAGACTAGAAGATAAAAAAAATTCAAGTATATAAATAAATTCAAACTTTTTAATAATTTAAAATAGGTGTAAAATATAGTTTTTCTGGTAAACACAATAAAGGAAATTTAATTATGTTGGGGGAAGTATATAAAGATTGTCATGAATTAAGGGAAGTGAATATACCGGGTGTTTCAAAAATAACCGGTATATCGGTATATTTGAAAAATCAATACAAACTAAACGGGCAGCGATAGAAATACACAGTTTGTAATTTCGAAAGTTTGTCTGCCTGAAAATTTACTGTTGTCCCAAGCATATTGCAACACACGGTGTATTTCTATCGCTGCCCGTTTGATTTTTCAAGTATACCGGTCATTTTTGAAACGCCCGGTAGATTAGGATAACCAATTTTACAAAAAATTTTTAGTTTAAATTACTAGTTATATTCATATAAAAATTTTCTGTTTATATAGAGAGTGAAATAAATTAAAGTATGTTATTCAGTACAGTTGTCCCTCCGTAAGTCGGCTATGCTGGTTCCAAGGCCTTATGGACTTGTGGATTTTCCCAGCTTATGGAATTCCAAGATGGAAACACTTCCCTCCATCCTCGTTTTTTCACAGAGTATTTAAAGTTTCTTTTTCTTTTTTTTTTCTTTTTTTTCCAACAATAAGACACTCCTCATTTAAATTATTTTTGTCTATTTCTTTGCTGAGTTCCGTTCGTAAAATGTATTTTTTTCAGTAATTACCAACTTTCAAAAAAGAAAATTTCAAGAAAATTTAAACCAGATTAAATAATTAACATTGTTCCATGTTAATCACAAGTCGGCATTTTAAAGTTTTTAGGAAAAAAAGTAGCCACTTGTGGAGGGGGGAGAACTTTCAGTAATCGATTGCCATTGCAAATTTTGGGGTAAATAACCAGCTTGAGGAGAGCTGGCTTATATTAACTCTCTTATTTGATTTCATAATATTATTATTAACTCTCAATAGCCTCCAAATAGACTGTATTCATTAGGGAACTATAAATTTGACTAACTTCTAATACTTAGGCTTTTGTTGACAAAGAAATCGCTGACTGGAAGTCATTGTCTGCCATTTTGGTTTTCAGAATTTTCTGACCTGTGGAATACCGACTTGGGGATGGATGACTGTAGCATCTGCAGGATAGGTGGAGTGAGGACAGGGAGCTACATCCCTCCAAAAAAAGAGAAAGGAATAGCAACTCTTATACATGGTGGACACAAAAATGAGCCCCTCCCCCTTTTATTTTTGTAACGGAAGCAGATATGTCAATTTTGATGAATCCAATGAATAGGAAGTTGTGGGTAACCTATCCCATGGTGCACTTTTCATCATCCCAAATATGTAAATTAGGACACATTTAAATCCTGTCTTAAAAACTATAACAGATACACGAAAAATTCCAATTGAAGACTTGTTCAGCATGGATTCCCGAACAAAACAAAAAATTTCCAAAATCCGATGAACGGATCACCAACAATCACAATTATTTGTAATTTACAAACAGCCACAGTGCATAAATAATTGTACTCCAAAGTTAATCATAAATGTGCTCAATGTGACAACCATAGACACCATAACACAATTGGGCACGGAACTTAACTGGACACAACATTTGGTAATTTTTTGATTTGCATGTTGAACATTCAAACGTCTTTGTTAAGTGGATAGGGAGGTAACTAATAAATTCAACATGTGATTGTTGGTGATCCGTTCATCGAAATTTGGAAAAAATTTTTATTTTTGATTTGTTCGGAATTCCATGTTGAACAAGTCTTCAATTGGAATTTTTCGTATATCTGTAACGGTTTTTAAGATAGGATTTGAATGTGTCCTAATTTGCATATTTGGGATGATGAAAAGTGCACTGTTGGATAGGTCATCCACAACTTCCTATTCATTGGATTCATCAAAATTGACATATCTGCTCATGAAAATAAAAGGAGGGGGGGGGCTCATTTTTCTATCCGCCCTGTATAAGAGAATCGTTATAAACTTAAGTGTCTTCACTCTTTCTGATGTATTATAGTTCTTTTGCTTTCCTTTTTTTTGATGGGCTCAGGCTCCCTGGGCTCCCCTTCTGGGTGCAGACAACCAATGGTGTTCATGGAACAGCACTGTTTAGCAGTTCATGTTTTATTAGATCGTGGGGATAAGATTTTCAAAATAATAAAATTAGTCCCAAATTGCTATTGGGGCAACATAACCCAGCTTGTTGTGTACATTATTCTTATGATGGGATAAGATATTTTAACTTGTATTACCTGCATTTTGGTTATAGCCTATTTAAGTTTCAAATTCACTTGAGTAGTTTATTTTTTATTTTTAAATAGCAGCCCTTAAATAACAAAATGGCCTCAATTTAAGATGGAATGAATAAAATAGCAGCCCTTAATTATATTTACTTAAGTTTGAAATGAAAATAAATCTTTATTTAAAAAGTAAGTACAGTAATATGGAATATTTTTAATGAAACAGCCGATGCATGTATATAAAAACAAAGAAACACTATCATCAGCCAAAATATATAAAAATGAAAGAAGGAAAAAAGCAGAGCAAATATAGGAGAACAGACTAAGAGGTAGCCACTCAGCAATGACAGCAGGCTGATTGGCTACTTCTTTGTTACAAGTGAAACATGCAGTTCAGCTTCTGAAGGTGATCAAATATACCCCTTGTTTGACAGTCAAACTTAATTGATTGTGTAATAAGTTTTCTTGATTACATCATACAAGGTTGTTTGAAAAGTTTTGCTTCCTGTGCATCAGCAATTTGCAAGATGTGGACATGAACCTGCAACGAAATGAAAGCCCGATTCATCGACTATCACGATATCTAGCAGCACCCATCTACAACATCACACATGCACAGAATAGTTAAGAAAATGGCAACGTACGTGGACATTTGGACGAAACAACTTGCTCTGATTGGATTCTTCATCATGGAGGACTGTGCACTGATAGATATTCAACTTAGGATGAAGTTGTCCAATGCATCGCTTGTATGCATTGTCAGAAAGTGGGCAAGGAGTGTGAAAGACTGCAATCCAAGCACAAAAAACCTGCATGAACAGCCCTGCAGTAGATGAACCGTAATATAGGAAGGAACATCTGAAGGTCACCGTTACACCAGTGATGTCATGGTGAAAGCAGCTGTGCATAACTGGTCCTGACAACAGATGCCCGATTTCTTTGCTGACAGAAAAAAAAAATGTTTCCAATGTATGGACAGGGATGGTGATTACATTGATAAATAAAACATCGTCTGGTAGAGAACATTCCAAGCTTTCATAGCTTACATAGCTCAGGTCATATGTCGAAAATGCTGAAGCTATCGGCTAGGAGGCAAAACTTTTCAAAACTCTTGTAAATTGCAATACTCTCCAATGATTCAATTTTCTTGAAGTCCTTAATGAATTTTATTACATTAATAATTTCATCAATTCTAGCATGTCACTGTAATAAAATATTAATCTACAGTTGACTTGCAAAAATAGTGGAGTAATAGAGAAACAAGTTACCTTTTTTGACTAAACAAAAAGAGGTACTTCGTTTCACCATTGTTTTTTGTCCACGGGTTTTGTCATTAATGATTTGTCAATTTTGTTCATTTTATACAGGGTGTTCTCGAATAACGTGTACAAACTTAGGGAGGTGATAGAGGGATCAAATCTAAGCAACATTTCCCCCTTTCATTTTGTCCCCTGGGGCATTGTTTTTCAGATAAAAAATGTTGACGTTGCTTAGACATAATATGCCACTCAACCCTGGCTTCTGGAACACGTCAAAATCATGGCCAATCATGTAATAAAAAGAACAAAAGCACATTGCATACAGTACAATAATGTGACTTGTTTTTTATGAAACATGCAAATGCTTTACAATAAGTAGCGCTAGGTCTTATGGGGCTCGCCAATTCCCTTATAATTTTAGATAAACAGAAATCTTTCAGAAATGAAAAGAGGACTCCAAACTAATGTGGAAGCTTCTGAATGACAAGCGGTCCTCTTAACTCCCTGTGGCATGACTGACGTACACGTTCAAAAGTTCCTGGTTCTTCGTGAATCTGGTCTGCTTCTACGGCGATTCTGGTTACCAGCTCTTCATCGGATCCCACTGCTGTCTCGTATATCAATGTCTTTAAGTTTCCAAAAGGTATCTATCCAAACAACTGTTTTCTGCAGGTAGGATTTCAACATTTTCAACATTTTTTATCTCAAAAACAATGCCCCAGAGAAAAAAAAAAATGAAAGAGGGAAATGTTGCTTAGATTTATCCCTCTATCACAGCCCCCCCCCCCCCAAGTTTGTACACGTTTTTCGAGAACACCCTGTATAACAGATTATTGCAAAAAATCAGTTGTGATAAGAAGGTGTCATCCTCTATCTCTTGTAAGAGAATTTCACAAAAAACTGTACAGTTTTCTTCTGTCACCTGCCCAAAGAGCATGCACCAGTTCCAATGTGTATTGCTTCTACAGCAAACACAATCTTAACATACGCCAAACAGTTACGTGAATGATGGTAAGTTCTCATCTAGCGCAATGAGTGGATTTTTGCAGGCCTTGCTAAAAAGCCTTTTAAATTCAGTGCACATTTTCCTTTAAAGTGTGTACCTGCCTTGAACTCATCCTTTTACATAAACACCATATAAAAATTTGTAATTGGGGGGGGGGGGGGAGCTGTATTATTCTTTATAAACTAACCAAACCTTATTATTATTATTATTATTATTATTATTATTATTATTACTGTATTATTATTAACTATAGTATAAATTAAAAATTATCATCATGATGTCAATATAATAATAATTATTAATAATAATAAACTAAATTTTATAATATACATTACATGTGTATAAAATATTAACTTATTATTAATTATTATTATATTAATAAATAGTTTTTAGTGTATACTATAGTTAATGACAATAATAATAATATAATAGGTTAGCTTATGTGAAATAGTGATATTTTATATTTTACAAATATTTAATAGAATTTATCTTTTCATTCATTTCTTTAAATAAGTATTATTAAATAGTAACACTATTTAAATATAGTACTAATTTAGCACTATTAAAGCTAGTATTAAGTAGGAAAAAAAATCCGCACAATATTTACCTTCAATAAGCCTAAGCACAACACGTGGTGGCAACAGAAAAATTTTTTAAGATCAACTAAATATAATTCACCGCGATTTGATTGGTCACTGAAAATACTGAAAAACCAACACCGTCCGCAACGTCATTTGGGGCTGCGAAGATTGCAGCCCAAGATCCATGTAAATCTCGCATTAACCCCACTACAATAAAAAGTATGAATAAGCTATTAAAACTGATTATTTTGTTGTAAATTGTTAAGTATAAATAATAGTAAATAAAACATTTTAAAGCAGGTACGTTTACTGCATAATAAATAAATAATTCTAGGAACTATATTTCAGATGCGCATGGACACTGGTCTTCACGCTGTTTCTAGTTCAGTGCTTCATTGGATTGAGTAATTTGGTTCGGGCTAAATTGAATGCAGCCCCAATGTTGAGTATCTTAGCCCTTCTAGCTCAAACTTGCATATCACACAGACTACTGCAAAATACAACTGTAGCTACAAAATTTGCTTTCGAATGGTATTGTATCACAAACAAGAAAATAATGATTTTTAGAGAAAATTTTTAAAAAAGTAAGAACAACGATAATAAAATGTAACTTTCATTTTAAGCTGGAGGGGCTGCAGCCGCCACTGGTCAGGGGCATGAGAGTTGTCCACTTCATACGGGAGATGTGAGAATTTAACCTTTCTATAAAAAAAGGGAATGAAGGGTATTGGTCCTCTTCCCATATCTTAGGGAAGGAATGGGATTAAGGGAAGAGGACCAATACCTTTTAGTCTCCTTTTTTAGCATGGATAAATCCTCACTTCTCCCGTATGAAGTGGTCAGCTCTCATGACTATAATTTGTAGATGCCAACAATGAGTGGTCTTTACCAATAGTGGCTCAATCCGATACCATTGTCGAAACGCACATTGCATTGTAATTATGGACCCAGTCTTGCTAAATTCTCATTTTCTCAACAACCTAACAGTAGCGTTCGTTTGGACTCTAGGGGTAGAATCTAGTGGCGGTCATATGAAACTCTGGAGCAGGGCCTTCTGTATGGTATAAATTTAATTCATTTGAGATTCGTGTTTGTGGAAATATAAGGTTAAAAAATTGAGTAATTCTTTTTGAAACAACCTGTATTTTGAACTCTCGCTACAGCCAGAATTATGTTGATATTTAGTACTTCTCTATTTGTAATTAACTTTTGCACACATACACATTCACACACATGGGGCTTGATGCTACCATTTCTTGTTCCTAAACGAAAGAATCGTAAGCATTTTCCATTACAGCAACATAAAATGCATTTTTTATTTTCTTTCCCTGTTGACATCAGATACTGGATTGTAATTACTACAAAAGTCTGTGAATGAGATTTGTCTGTTAATTTCATCTTCTTAACTTCACCTTCCAAACATTCTTTAGCTTCTAATCTTTCATTCTCAGTGTTCATGTTATTTAACCACAACTTGCAGACCCTCTGTACATTTTTCTCTTCCAAATGAGCGTTTTGTAAGCATGATATTTAGCACGCTTCTCACATTTATAAATATATTTTTTGCAATTTTTTTTGAACAAAGAACACAAATTGAACAGTTTTGTTTGATGTGGTTTCGTCATTGAAAACTTCATCATAATTTTCAGTTGTAGAACCAAAATCAGTTAAAGCATTAAAAAAACATTCTTCATCCCCCACAGATCTCAATTCTTTCATTGGAATAGAACCTGTAGACAGTCCAACAGCAATTGAACACTCAAAGATAGGCTCATAAGGGGAACCTCTTGATACAAATTTATAGAATTCTGTGTTCATAAACCGAATTAAATTTTATCTCATGATTCCAGGAAATATCCAGGAATTGCCTTTCATCCATGTTGTCGGCCTTCTGGATGACTAAGGCTTGGTTTTCCACGACTAAGAATATGAATGATCTTAATCAGTGATCGTGCTATTTTCAAATCATCTATAAGTGTATTATGTAATTGTCTGCCACTGTTGGACAGAAGAAATATATAAAGTGCTGCATTGCAGTTTATTCTGCGCTTTGTAGTGTGTTCATGGCAAACTAAAAGAAATTTAAAGTTTCCATATCATGAATTCATAACACCAAGGATTTAACAATAATGCTGTTTTTCCCTCCCATTTTTTTTTTCTTTTTCTTTTTCTTTTTGTTGACATTGCTCACAAACTTTAAAATATTCTGTCATTTTTATTATGGCAGCTAAGATCTTTTATCATACGGTCTCTACCTCCTTGTCCATCCAACAGATACTTGCATTTTGTATAAAAGTCAGACAATGCACCGCTCGTACAATAAAATTCAACCTCTGTCATTGGCATTATTAATTTTTCTAGTCCCTGAACTTCAAAGACATCATAATGCTGAAGTAACCAATAGTCACGTGATACAATTCTTTTTTGCTATTTTAGATTTCTTCACTTCTGCTATCAAACATGACAGCTTTTTACAGGTAAGCAAAGCAATGTTATCTTTCACGTCATGCCTACTCAATAAAGATTCAACCTTTCTTTCATTACTTCTTTTTCGTTTGAATTATTCACACTTAAAGTCATTGTGAAGGGCAATAAATCATACATGCCAAAGCACATTTGAGCTATCTCCATTTACACATACATAAAAGGGCCTGGTGCAAAGCTTCAACTAGTTTCATAAAGTTTTGCATGCACAGAAATTCATAACTTTTGAGGTTTTTCATTCATTAGGAGAGGTGGGTCAATTTTTTTTTTTTTTTAAATCTATACAGGGTGTAACTAAAATAGTGTAGTTTGTTTCTGTGCTTAAAAGTAAGGAAAAAAGTTTATATAAAGATATGTCTTAAGTGATTTTTTACTGAGTTATTGGTATCTTAAGTGTTTACTTCATTAGCTAGCTTAAAAATCATTTATTTTCAGTCAGGTTAAATTGATAACAATAAGAACGTGAGGAATCTGTACATACACTCATAGCAATTTTTATGTGGAATATTTCATAAAGCAAGTTTCCAATGAGCATAATATTAGGGAATTTTTTAGGTAGCTATGGCCTGTTTCAAACCACCAAGTTTTGATTCAACCAACAAGTTCAATAAAAAATTATGTGGGGTTAAAGTTGAAATTTGCAAAACGATTAAGTTTCAGCCATTTCGGTAAAATTAGGGTAAAATAGAAAGATAGCTGATATCATGGTTGAATAAAACCAGTTAGTCAGATCAGGACCGGAGGAAATGAGTGATCTTAACTTGTGACGTCAAAGGTTTCCCATGCTATTCGGAGACGAGGCTAGGTCAGTGAGAAGAGACATTTCATTGCACTGCCGAGTATCCGTCGTTTGCAAAAAAAAAAAAATATGAAATCGAAATTTAGACTTTACTTTGTTCCGAACTTCACCTCGCTTCCGAATACCATGTGGAACTTTTGACGTCACAGATTAATCAGGGTGTTTACAAGAAGTCCGACCAATCGCGGCCGGGTGAAGACGAATCATGTGATGCCTTATCAATTAATTGTGTCTGGCATTGTTGATTTTTTATTCTATCAGAAAGAAGCGGTTTTTTTTAAATAAAAATTTGAATTTCACGAAGAAATTGATATTAGATCATTTGATTTATCATAAACGGTAGGAATTTTTAGACATAGACAAGTTTTTTTAAAAAAAATTGAATATCAAATAGATCAGGCACGAAAAATTGATGTTTGATCACATGATTCGTCTTCGACCGGACTTGTTATAAACACCCTAAGATTGCTCGTTTCCTCCTGGCCTGATTTGACTAATCTTTTTTATTCTACCTTGGCTGATATGATATTCTAATTCAAGGTGAAGAGTTGCCCAAGAGCATACAGATAGAGCTTTGAAGCTTTCTCCTTATTTGTATAATTATTCCCTTTGGTATTGGCCAAAGTTGGGGCTTTTTCACACACTTGCTAAAACGAAGACTAATATGCTTTTTTTGGAAGAAAAAAAAATCTCAAAGACTCACGAAAATCAACCCAAATAGATTTGGATCTAAAATTAGCAAAACATTGTCTAAGACCTTTGGGAACTTAACTACAAATTTTCATGAAATTTGGAGATGGTCGAATGGGGACAGTCTTCAAAACTGGTCCATTTGACATTTTCATAAAAGGATATACCGTTATTTTCGTAATTTAATAAGCAGCAAAAATAAAATAAAAGTTTAAAAAAAATGATTACTACATAATAAAAGCAATGAAAATATGATTTTTTCAAAAAAAATTTTTTTGGAGGGAAGGGGCAAACTGGGGTGGGGTGCTTGTTATATTCCGAAAATATAAATTATTTTGTACATGTACGTGAAATGCTTTGATTTTCAACATTGACCACCTTGATGTAATGATACATTTGGTGTAGTCGATTAAAGGGTTACCAACAAACTGTGGCTATAACGGATACAATGGCAAAAAAAGAGAAATAACGTTCCACAAAATTATTTATTAATTAAATACTCGAATGTACAGTGTTGTCTTTGGAAATTGGATTGATGAAATTTTAAGTATTATCTTAAGTAAAATCATTTTGCTGTAATGATTTATAATCAGCTGTTCATTTTATTCATATGATTTGAAATTAAAATGAACTTTATTATTCTGTTTGCAATAACACAGAAGTAAGAAATTTCTAATATGTCATTTGTGTTTATAACAAATTTTTTGAGTGTATATGAAAAATATTATAATCTATGAAGATATATTCAACTGTTGGGCTAGTGGTAAATACGGCTGCTTTTTTTCATAAATATATAAATGAGGCTAATTGGTTGATACAATTAAAAAAAAATAGTCTTATGCTGCTTTCATCTGTTTTTGTTTTCAATTATTGATTTATTTTTTTTTTATTTCATTAAAACAAAATGAAATAGAAAAAATTTCATTTATAATGTTTATGTATACGTGATAATATTACTTATTTTTAGTTGCTTTATGTGATTTTTTTTTTAATGATGAGAAAGGATGGTAAAAAGTGAAGACTCAAACCAAAATATCATTTTCACAAAATTAAAAATTTACTTACCTCTGACTTTTTTTTCTCTCTGATGACAAAAGACATCACAGGAAATATCCATTTAGCTTTTATCATTTCCTTTTATAACATGTATTTCTAATAGTTTGATTTCTTTAAAGAAACTTCAAACTTTCTGGTACAAAATCAGAGAGGCTCATTCAGGTTAAAACAGACTGCATTATTTCATGAAAATGAAAATATTACTGAACTTGGTACTTAAAAATTATTTACATTGTCTCCAAGAAATTAAGTGGAATACACAAATTATTATTACATGTACCCAAATGTATACAGTATTTATTTTATAATGATGAATAAATGCCAAGGCTAAAATATCTATTAGAAGTTAATATTGAATGCCATATACCAAATAGTTTCACAAAAATCGTTTATTTTCAGATGGAGTACGGATAGCCTCTTCTACAAGTGTTGAATCTCTAATGCAAGATGATTTTCATTTAATAGTTAACGATATTGTTTATCATGTTCATCCCCCTGAAAGAGGTAAGTGGTTCTATTAATAAGCTGAAAGTGTTTAAAATAAAAAAAAAAAAAAACGGGGGTTTTATTAAGTACGAGGGTTGGGTTTTATTAAGTACGAGGGTTGGAGCATCTAATTATTATTATTTTTTTTTTTATGAGAATTCGAGTAGATGGAAAATGTAAAATATATATATGAAAGGACAAGGAATGGACGAAATGTACGACATTTAACAACACTCCAACATTTTATTCCTTGTGTTTATTAAGGTGGTTGGCATAACATTACAGAATCATTACAGCATACATATCCATTCTAAAAGCGCTCAAAGTAGTGCCCTGCCAAGATGTGGGAGCTGCCGAATAAACCGTCTACCATGTAACAGTTTCTTTACCTTCTGTATGAGATCAAAATCACATGGAGAAAGTCTGGAGAGTATAGTGGATGCTCCAGTTCTTCCTATCCCCAGCACCCTAATAGCTGTTCTTCATACACTGCTTCATGTAGTCTTCCGTGACAGTTGACTAAGAAC
The DNA here is from genome assembly GCA_023313115.1 of Rhysida immarginata. Lineage (NCBI taxonomy): Eukaryota > Metazoa > Arthropoda > Chilopoda > Scolopendromorpha > Scolopendridae > Rhysida > Rhysida immarginata. Next base: position 10,272,625 of record JAHWFO010060970.1, on the reverse strand, counting down.
TGATTTAACATTGTTCTCTGTGCAACAACCAGGAATTGACAGAGCCATCTGGTGTTGTGGAAACCTACTATGAATGCACGGTTTCCTTGTGACATATGACATTTTGTGTTACCATCCTTTGCTTTGAGAAATAAAATAGTTGCCATGACTTATGCCCCAATCTTCATATTTATCAAATAATGAGAGTCGTATATAATTTATTACTCTTTTTATTTCAATTTTTTTATCATTTCAGAATAAATAAAAACCTAATATACAGGTGATCCAAAAGTTAGGAAAAACTTTAAAACTCAATAATTCATATACGAATGGAGATAAAAATATTCTGTTTGCACAGAAACAATTGACATCAATTTTTTCCCCCTAGGACACGTCAGTTTATGCACATTTTCAAACATTTTCATATTAATATCAATAAAAAAGTTAAGAACGTTTACATAGGTTGTAATAAGTCAGTACATGCAAATGATTAAATGCAAAAACTCCCAAATTGACAGAAAAATGAGGGGAAAAAATACATCAAAGAAAACGCTTGTTAAGAAATCCATCCCTCTATTCTCCATAAGCGACCATGACTGTCTAAGCGATTACCTAGTTTCCTGAATGCACAGTAAAAAAAAAAAATAATAAGCCAGGCTACAGAGGGATCAAAATTCGATTGGCAAAACAATCTTGATTACATGTGTGTCATGGGTTTGGCTATGCTTTAAAATAGCCTGAATTATCATGAATGACTACTGTGAGACTTTAAGTGACAATTTAAAACATGTTCCTCAGCTAAAGTTAGGAAATAATGGAAATTCGAATTCTATTTGAAGAGATTCTGTTTGTTCGGCTTCCACCTTTTTCGCCAGAGAGCATTGATCCATTTTTCCCTTCGTTTTTCGTCTTTTTTTGGAAACGAATAAAATGATATCCCTGAACCCTTTTTAAATCTACTTTGGCTTCTCCAAGTCATGCAGCTTTTAACCATTTATTAATTTTAATGAGGTAAGTGTAGTTTTAAGCTATAGGTTGATTTAAATGCCAAATTTATCCACCAGATGGCATCCCCTACAGTTTATGAATTTTGTTCTAGTTTATTTACGAAAGTTTAGTGAAGATGAAAGTTAAAGACTTGAAAGAAAAGCTTCAGTTAATAGGAACGAAAACTGACAGAAATAAACAAGTATTGACTAACAGTGAGCAAATTTTATAATGAATTACGATTTACGAAAGTGACGATGCTTAAATATTGGGCTAGGCTACGACATCTCATTTAACCTAACTGAATTTTTCGACTGAAGGAAATCCATGAAACTTGAGATTTTTGTTTTTAACATTGTTGTTCTAACACTGTGGAACTGAACAAATTACATGCATGGTCTTTTACAGTATTCTTAACATTGCCGAGATTTTCTCCTCATTTCGACCATAGCGTCATAGCCTCAGATACATAAAGAGTATGCGCTGCCATCTATACTTAAATCAACCTATACTTAAGCTTATTACTTTTTAGCTTTTGTGTTTCGAAGATTTTGTTTCATTAACTATTAGGAGCTAAAATACACTGAGTTAGCAAAACTCATGGGATAGTTACTTAATATCTGGTCGGGCCACCTCTGGCCCTGTGGAGTGCAGCAATACGGCGTGGTAGTGAGTCTGCAAGTCCCTGGTACACTTCTGGAGGCAGTTGACACCAGATAGTCTGCAGAGCCTAAGATAGTTGCTGCCCGTTCGTGGGCGGATGATCCAGTGCCCGGAGCCCGACTTCAACAGCATCCCAGATATGCTCGATGGGATTCATGTCACGGCTCTGGGCTGGCCAGCTCAGTCGTTGGACCTCTCCTGCATGCTCCTCGAACCATTCACGGACGACATTGGAACGATGTGGTGGAACATTGTCATCTTGAAAGACTGCTACGTCGTCAGGGTGTTGAAATGTCAAAAACGGGTGCAGATGGTCTCCGATGAGTTGACGATACCGTGGACCATTCAACGTTTGGTCCAGGATAACCAGAGGGCCTATTCCAAACCAGGAAAATGTACCCCAGACCATCACTGACGCCCCACCACCCTGCACCACCACCTATTGGCTTGCGGGATCCATCGTTTCGTGAGGTCTGTGCCACATACGGTGCCTCCCATCAGCGTGATACAGTTGATATCGTGACTCATCTGACCATATGACGTTACGCCACTGATGCAGAGTCCAGCCAAGATGGCTGGTGGCAAATGCACGCCGGAGTGTCCGATGACGCTGGATAAGCATTGGCACCCGTGTAGGGCGACGGCTGCCAAACCCGTGGGCATGCAGATTCCGACGGATTGTCCACCAAGAGATGTTTCTAGTGCGGCCATTATTGAACTGGTCTGTGATTTGCTGCACTGTTGCGCTCCTGTCTCTCTGAATCATTCGTCCCAGGTGTCGCCGGTCACGATCATTCAGGGCAGCTGGACGCCCGGTATGGTGCCTGTTGTGGACTGTGATGCCTTCATCCAGCCATTCCCGATATACCCTGGAGACAGTTGAGCGGGGAAAGCCAAATTCCTGCACTACTGCCGAAATGGAACATCCCATGCGTCGGGCACCTATTATCATACCCCGTTCAAAAGACGTCAACTCGCGACGACGTGCCATTTCTGATTAATCACTTATCCAAGCTCTTCCCACAACGTCTAATGGTCCATTCCCAGAATCCGTTACCCCTGTGAATTCATGAGCCATGCCCATCAATCAATGTGCTTGCTATCCCATGAGTTTTGCTAACTCAGTGTACACTTGCCACATTAAACTGGTGATCGGTCACAAATTGACAAATGGTGAGTAATTTTCAATTTTGACCATCTTCAACTACATACTTGTCCCGACTGTACCCATAGAAATGCTCCTAATAACTTCTGATAGCTCTGTTGATGAAGCAAAAGCTTTGAAATGCGTAAGTTAAAAGTCAATAAACTTAAGTACTGTTTAAAACAAAACCTACCTCATTCATATTTACTATAGCAATACAAGATTCTGAAACCATGAATGTATTTATTAATTTGAGAAGAAAAAATGCACCAATGTTGTGATATTTAATAGAAAGAGACATACCAAGCTTGCTCAAAAGTATACAACCGTCACTCCTTTTGCCACTCTGAATGCTTTGATTTTGTGAATAGAGGGGGGTAGTTATCATTCTGGCATCATATGCCACCCCTTTATAGATATAATTTGTAGAGCAATGGGAGAAAAACAACATGGTGCCTTGGCAGCATCCACATGAATCAGCTTTATCCTATTTTAAAAATTTATTTCAATTTTTAGATTTTTAAATTGTTTAGAACATTTTTAGTTTTGGTGTACATGCATCTTATTTTTTTTCTTTCAGAAAGAATCTCGGCTGAAGAATTGCAAAGGTTATCTGGTATTCGGAATCTCGTCAGTTCATTATATGAGGCATTGAATGTACAAGAACATGAGCTTCTTAAAGAGAGGGAATTGTATTCAAAACTGGAATCTCTCAAAATTGAATTAGAACCTCTAGAACAGGTTATTAATATAATACAATTTAATTCTTTACAATTTTACAGGGTGTTTAAAAATCCATTGGACACACGGTGTGCATAAATTCTATACATAAAAATGAGATAGGAATGCCTAATAAACATATATCCAAATTTGAAGCAGTTTTGAGTAAACACAGGATTTTTACATTGTAGCAACTTTGTATGAATGTGCATCCCGAAGATTAATGTATGATTCGAAATGCATAAAACATTCATCTTTGGTGGTTTGGAAGGAAACCGCTGTCTGTAAAGCCTTGCTGCTTCTATTGCAGGGCCGTAGCCAGGACGTTATCTTGGGATGGTCGATTTTCAAAAATTCCACTGAGTTGGACCTTTTTCCATAATGGGTTGGTCGTCGCCCCCCCCCCCCCTCGGCTACGGGCCTGTATTTCCATTAGCAGCTCCATACAATGATGTGCAAATCATCCATCTCAGTATTTGTTAAAACCTGCCATTACTATAAATAACTCGACAACATGTGACAAGCGTAACTTGATGTGATGTCACCAGCGCCCCCGTTCAAAGTCCAGCCAATTAGAACACTTCAAAAGGATGATGTCATTACTTAATTACACTAACAGAGTTCCTACTCATGTTTGACCCATTGTAATTTTGCATTCTTATCTTGTATATATGTATAGAATCTATATGTGGAGTTTGTCCAACGAATTTTTAAGGGGAGGGGGTGGATAATCTAGAAGGTCACACTGAAATTATTGAGCAAGAATTTCTTAATAATCAGTATTTACAGTATCATTATAGAAAAACCAAATGGATCATCTTCATTTATAGACTGTGCATTGAAACTCCCATAGCTATTACACTTAGTTTTTATATGTTAATAATTTTTTTTACTATTTTTCTCTATTTAATTATTAATATCTGGAAGTGTGGAGTGAAAAAATCCTCCAAAGACCCATTTTCCAATTATTATTATATTAATAAAATCTTTATCTGTAATTTTATTTGGATTATATTATTGAGTAGTTTCATATTAAGTAAATTTGAATTTGAATCTTTCATATTTATCCTTTTATTAATTGTTTAATTAATATTATATTTTTAGAAGAAAAAGGAGCTAGAAGTTTTAGCAGAAAGGCGAACTACAATTCTCTCATGGTGTGGTTTAGGATTAATGGCAACACAGTTTGGGATATTAGCTCGGCTTACATGGTGGGAATATTCTTGGGATATTATGGAGCCAGTTACTTATTTTGTTACGTATGGCACAACAATGGCTGCTTTTGCTTACTATGTTCTCACTAAACAGGTAAGAATTTCTAATTTAAGATTGAAATCCTTATAATTTCTCATGATTTTAATTATCTTGTCATGCCCTTTGTGTAAAAATCAGGAGAAAGTTCTGGAGCAAATATTAAACAAAGATTCTGGATATTATAAGTATTATGAAAATTTAGGTTGAACAGGAGTTCAGAGATGTAATTGGTGTTTACCTTCGAGTTGACCCTCATAATAAGATAACGAGGTTTACTTTGCAGTTAATGGCTTCTTCAGATCCTAGCTGATAGATCTTTTTTTGTTCAGGGATCGTGGCTTTGCTGGTCATATGGCAACTAAGAGTTGAGTTGATTCACTGGAGGCAGGGGGGGGGGGGGGAGTATTTTGACTATATTCTGACCAACCCCAACTTTGGCCTATCTCCTATTGGTTGAAGCTGAACAATGCATTCCAACGAAAGGAATAAATGCGCAACTTTGATGGTGAAATTTTTTGGGGCTTAAAAATGGCTTAAAAAACAGATTAAAAAAAAATTACTTGGGGAAAAAAAACTGTCAAAAATAACGAGCAAGAATAAAACTCATAAAATGGAATTTCATGCTGTCCTGCAGTTTTAACTTATCCTCCAAAATGGTGAATGCTATGGCTATTTCGACGACTGTTTCGTTATTTGTTTTATTATAATACTGTACGTTAAATAACACTAGTCAACACACATTTTGTAACTAAGACCACACAAAGTATTCCTGCTTAGTAGTAATTTGTAGGTAGAATCCGAATCTGCTTTTAGATTTTTTCTATCACGTCAAGTTTCCAAGTTATGCACATCGAGACTTCTATGTTAAAGTAATGAGAGTGAAGAGAAGCGGCCACATTGTTCAAGTATCCATATTTTGGGGCCGCAAGGAAATTTACCAGGCCCCAAACACTGAATGATTTAAAAATGTTTCATTGTAAAACAAGAAAGCTGTGCGTGCTAGAGAAATTTAAAAATTATATTCGTAATCAGCAGAAAAAATACTACCAAAAATCACCCACTTTCATTTTGTTACAAGAAAAATCTTAATTTCTGTTGGCCAGTGTAATTAACTATTATTCATTAGAATTAACAAATCTTCATAATTATTGTAATAATTATAAATTATATAATAATGAAAGAAATAAGAAAAACTTTTGTTACCGATTCTAAATTAAGATTTATAAAAAATAAAAATTTTGTAATTAAAAAATTTAACCCTAGCAACGAGCCTAACCATTTTAAAATAGAATGATTATAATCGACTTATAATCTACAAAACAATTAAAATTATAATTAACAACACACTCTACAAAACAGTTTTATTAACTAAATTTTAATTTTATTTAAAAATTAAAATAAATTCACTTTGGAAATAAATGGAATACGATATTCTAAAGAAACAGACAAGATGGTTTCATTTCATATTCTTTCTTTGTTTACAAGCAACAAAACTACGTTTGTATAATTACGCAAGGTGAGTGCCTGACCAGTAGGAGTTAGATCAAGTTGGATTAGCCGGACTATAGACAAAATATAATAATTTTCAATTATTTGAATCTAAGCGTGTTGCTCATTTTCAAGAATTTCATTTGCACTGACCCAGTATATAAAATTTGGTTATAGATTATTTTTGAAAGGCGTGTTTACAATATGATAATTCAGATATTTTATACAAGAAATTTTTGAATACTTCAATTTCTGATGACCTCAGATAATTCAGTAATCAATTTCTCAAATGAAATTTGGAACTTCTATTGGCCCAACAGTCACACTGCCTTTTTATGCAAAATTGTATTTTCTTAAATATTAACAAAAGAATTTTTCTGATTCAAGAACCAAAATTTCCATTTTTTGATGTTTGCAACCTAGATCTGCTTCTTAACATTCTTACAGGACAGAGCTTGATTGTGTCATTCTGTACAAGTGAACATGTGCTCAAATTTAGGGATGTTCTTCTTCACATTTGACTTCTAGCTGAAGGACATCAAATTGAAGGAATCAGCTTAAAGGCTGGTTTTCTTAGATGCGATCATGCAACAACCTTCTCCATTGACTAGTCCAATTTTTAGGAATTGAAAAAGTGAAAATCGCTGATTATCTACGAGAGTCACATACAGTGTCATTTTTTTGCAGGTAAATGTGTTGTTATACAAACAGTTCATAATATACAAAAACTTCATAATAGATGCTGGAAATGCCCGCCACAACATCAGTTAGCATGGCTGGTAAGATTTGCTGAACTTCAGTGGTGATTTCCTCCTTCAGCTCAGGTAAAGTGTGCAGATTGTTTGCATATACTTCACCTTTCAAGGTGCCCCAAAGGAAGAAATTGAGAGGTGTGCAGTCCGGAATACATTCTACACTAGGAATACACTCTCGTTATGTTGTCAGCATCGTTTTACTACTACTGCTTTCTGTACACATTTCCATGCACTACTGCACAGTAACTTTTGAATCATCCTGTACACAATGTACTTTACCAATAATGTGGAGATGGGAAGTACTAGAAACCCCCCCCCCCTCCCTGCTTGTCCATTCTGTCACTATGCGATTACGAATTGATACCGAAATTGAAAGTTCCATTGCATGAGAGATGCCTCCCTACACAAAATGACATCGCAAAAGCAGTGCGATGCAAGATTACCAGATTGGATAATGGAGCAACTGATGGTATTCGTCACCGTCCTCTTCATTGGGAGTGAAAGGTTGATTGCTTTGGAGCTTGGAGATTACTTGGAAGGTTCTTAATGTGTTAACGTCTGTGCAGACTATTGTGCTCAACATTATGGTAGACGATATATACATATATATTTTTTTAATACTTTCCTGCCTTGTCTACAATACTTTCTGAGTAACTCATGTAACTGACATTATTGGTAAAGTAAATTTGTATTTTCATATGTATATTAAGAAATGTTTGTATAACAACACTTTGCCTGCAAAAAAATAGTTGTCATGACTGTGTAAGTGACCTTTGTATTAACATTGAACAGACTGACAGACTGAAGATTGGGTGTTCAAACATTGGCTGAAATGAAATGAGCAACTTTTTTTTTCTTTTCTCTCCCCCAAACTATGTTATATTATTAAGTCCGATATTAATTTGCTGGATTTTTTGTAAACACTGAATATAGTTTAAATATATTGATTTTTTTTTTTTTTTTTTTAGTAATTGTCTTTGAAACTGTTATGTATTTTTGTATTTCAGGAATACATTTTAAATGATGTTAAGGATCGTCATGTTTTAACTATATTTCACAAAAGGGCAAAGAAGCTGGGGCTAGATATAAATCGGTATAATGAACTCAGAAATTCAATAGCACAAATAGAAAATGATTTAAATCGTTTGCGAGATCCTCTTTTTATTCATGTTCCTCGAACAAACGTTTCAATTGAGGATAAGAAGACACATTCGGAATCGTCTACATAAAACCCGCATATAAATTTAGGTTTAAATTTTTCTTTAAATTTTAAATATTGAACTTTAAAAGTTCTTAATACTGAGAGAGAGAACATAGGAAAAGATCATGAACAGAGTTCCTGTATTTTGTCATTATTATTAATTTTGAAATATGTTAGAATCTCTGAAAAGAAATATGAATTTATTTAATTTTTGTATGACTAAAAAGGTCATATAACTTATTAAAAAATTAGATTTTTAAAAATTAAATTGCACGTTCATGCATTAGATTATTTTAATGTTTTTATCAAATGCTGAGTTAAAATTCTTATGCATTGGAAACTGACTTAACATTGCATCATTGTGCTTTTTATTTTTTATTTTTTTTTTGTTGTAAAATTGTTGAATTAGCTAAATTGAGCTAATTTGATAAATCAAAATATGCTATATACCTAAAGTGGTGAATAAATGAACAATGAACCGTATGAAGCTTATATAATATATAACAAAACAGATTGTGCTTATCGTTATATGAATTGTTGTTATTATTATTATTTACTAAAGTGTACACTAAAATTACGTTATTTTTATGTTTGTGTAGTGTATGGATGTTTTTTTCTACGCTTTTAATTTGACATAACACATTGCTCCTATCTTTGTCTCAGTTTGCATTCATAGGAAAAATGAAATGCTGTTGTTAAACTTTTCTTAAAAAGTGTTAAGAAATGCCTTTATTTTCTTAACATTTTAACAAATATTGTTATATTTGAAGAAATATTTTTGTTATTTTGTTAATTATATAGATGTGCCATTCAGTTGAACATGACACACGCATGTTTAGGTGCAGCCTTAAATAATAAGAGGAAAATTGATATTCTTTTTAAAAAATTCTTAGTTCCATATTATTAGAATTTACTGAAGATTCTGCCAAATAAAACGTACCTCGACAATATTAATCATGTTCAATGTGAGAGCAAGCCTTATTGTATTATATATATTTTTTTTAATTTATTTTTTTACCATTTAATTAATAATGGAATTTTGACAATGAGATCTAGCATGTTTCACTTGAGAAGTTCGGAGAAATACAAATGATAACACTTTCCTCTCACGTAATATTTTGAGTACATATGATTCTGAAAATAGGTTATAATGTATTAAGAAATTCAGTAAGTTATCTGTTCCTTTAGTGATCATGCAGACTTTCAGAACATGATTTGTCTGTTGTCAACTTTCTTTTATTATCGAGATGGGCTAATTCAGTACTTCCATTTTTCTTTTTTTAATTTTTTTTCCCGTATTGAAGGATTTTAAACATTTAATCAGAATGTTATATTTATATTTTTTGTTGGTTAGAACATTTTATAAAAGATTATCGGAAGAAGAAATATTATCATCATTATTGTTGTTTTATATGTAATAAATGTGAAGAATTTTATTTTTTAATTTGTTAATGCTATATTAAGTGATTTTTTACATTTTTGGAATGTTTTTAATACGTGTATTAAAATTAATGGAAAAAAAAAAAAGAAAGCAAAAAAATCTCAATATACATTAAGGTGTCTTAGATTGAGGGTACTTTAATATATATATCATTTTTATTCTGACCACTGGAAGCTGGGAGATTGAGCTAAGAATAAAACTTAGTAAATGAAATAAATTTCTGCAAATAATAAACCCTCGTAAACAGTTGTAATCACACCATATGAATTAAGTTAAATGAATCAAAATTTTGACTCCAGATGCAAGCATTCATCGTTATTAAATTTCCCAATGAAAATATTTGCTTTAAATAAATTGTCAGCATATGCAAATTAAATTTCCATCTTGTACCTTAACATCACATTGACAATCTTAATGTTTGTTTTTTTTTGTTTTTTTTTTAAGACTTCTTGTTTTGTGATAATTTTGAGGAAGAAACGTTTATATTTTGTTTTAGTAGAAAGCTTTAATTTAATAATTATCAGGTATAATGTTAATGGTTTTATTTTATTTTATTTTATTTTTATTTAACGTATTCTCAGGTAAGTTCTTGTTTCGAAGCAGAGAAATAGTGTACTTAGTTTTCTTTTTCTTAACTCTGAAAAAAAAAAGTTATTGCAATTTATTATTCATGTTAAGCAAAGATTGAATGATACTAATTCTGCAGTTCAATAGTTTGTTAATGGATGATATTATAGTCAAGCAAAAAAAAAAAGAAAAGTTTTGAGTGTCCATTATTTAGTTTCATTGTTAACATAAGCAACAGTAAAAAAAAAAAACTAACAAATATTTAACCATACTCTGTCCAACTCAAAGAAAAATTGGGCATGTCCAAATGTTCAGTTTCTGCTTACGTTTAATTTTTATTGTAACAATGTCCAACAATTGAAATTGGAAATTTAATTGAACACTTCCAATTTTCTTTCATTGTATAGGGCCAACTTTATTTACTTGAACAGATTATAATCGAAGAAATTGTTTGAAATAGCACTACAGTTTGTCCAATATAAGGAAAAGTATGCTGAGTAAGATATCCAATTTCATTTATTAGGCATTGTTGATTTTACATTGTAACATTATTTAAGAATTCAAGTAAGAAAGTTAGTTGGACATGCCCAATTTTAATTATTTCGGACAAACTAGAGTGCTATAGTAACTGAAGATTGAGATTTCATTTTTTTTAAATGGAAAAGGAAAAGAAAGATTAAAATGTTTTCGAATATTTTAAAACGATTTTGAAATTTATGCTGAATGTTCGTTTCTAAAATTCTTCTGTACTGACGAACAAAAGATCATTGAATTTGGCATTAAGAGAATTTCTTTCTTTTTCATTTTTTGTAGAGGTAGAATTTTTAACTTTGATCTCTATAAGATTATTTATCTGATTTCTTAATTATATGTTTTATTCAAGCATTGGAAAAAATACTTCTCTTTAAATTTTTCTTCATTTAAATTTTATTAACATCATTTTGATTGATCTCTTAGAGTGATTAAAGAGTACTTAAGTTCAATGCTAACAATGCATTTGTACAGCCACGTTATAATTTTTAAAAGTTATTTTTGAATGATTTCTATTAAACATGTATTACTACTCCACAATGCAAAAAATTTATGATGGTATGTATGATCGGAACGTTTTTCCTAAGAAAAATGCTTGGTCATGGGATTCGTACTAGGGCATATAAGGTTTAGAGGGTGTTGATTAATATGTTCTCCAAACAAATGAGTGCAAGAAAGTGGGGAAATATATTTTTCCATCATATTCTAACAGAGAAAAAAAAAAAATGCCCTAGCACTGAGTAACTTGTTGTTGTTGTAATGTATTACCAAGCTAAGGGCTTGACTAAATTTTGAAATGTGAATTATCGATTCAAAAACTTGTACATTATCGAACTATTTTTTCAACTAAATTAATTTGAATATTTGGCGTAAGCAGTTGGGCTTCTGTATTTTTTCTATGTCTCACCGTTAAACTCTCCATTTTGTTTTACTATATTAAGTTTTCTTTTCCTTAAAGTATATTTAAAGTTTGATGTTAAAAATAATATAAATAAATACCATTAAATGAACCAATAAAAGGGAAATGCCAATTTATAATAAAATTATAATAATGTAAATTTCTATCCCTTTTTATTTTTCTATATAGGGCAAGTTATTTTGAAATGCTTGATAGATAAGTGAATCTCTTAAAATTAGAACTATTTGAATGTTAATAAAAGTTCATCCAAATAATTTACTATCTCCTCCTGGATATACATATTAAAATTTTTACCTTTGTATTGCCTCTTTATACTAAGATAATTGAAAAATAAGTCATATGGTCTGAATATATGCATGCATTTTGGCAGCTACTTTTAAGAGAGTCTGACAAGTTTACATTCATAATCATTATTTGGAAGTAGTTATCAGTATAATCTATAGCGTAATAAGCAATTATTTCAAGATCATCTTGACAAAAGAATCATTTTTGTTAAGATTTTTACAGCCAGTTTTTCAGGGAACTTACATAAAATGCATAAAATAGCTTTTGAAAAGATATTTTGTATTACATAACTACTAGTTGCTATCTTGTTCAAGTTCTTAAAAAAAATTCATAATATTTTAAGTTTTTGTAAATACAAGTCATATATACATTATGCATTCAAGATAATTGTTAGCATTGAAGCTGAATAGTATATAGGAATTTTGACGAATCTTTAGCTATCATGCTAACATTGTTTTGCCATTAACAAATTTTGATGATAGTAACAGAGAGGAAGGGATTATGCCCCCCCCCCCCCCAGGTTTGAGGGCAAGTTTTTGGTTTCATTTTATTTTTTTTGGGTAAGATTTCCCCCCCCCCCCACCTCAGTAAAACAATTTCAGAGTGCACACTTCTCATTTGAATCTCTAGAGCAAGTTGATTTAAAATGTTATGAGTCCAAATATAAACAAACGAATAGTGAATTATAATTCTGTATATTTTAATAGAAATAAAAAGTAAAGTTTATTTATATGTTGTTAAAATAAGTTACATGATGAATTTCATATTTAAAAAGAAAATGTTTATTTTATTAATGTTTACTCTTGTGCATAGTTAATATTTGTATTTCTCCTTCCATTTTTGTAAGTCTACATTATTTTAATATGTGTTTATTCTAGGAATTAAGAAAATGTTTTATGTCAACAATTAATTTTTTAATATTTGTAATCATGTGAATTTATTATAACTCTGACAAAAAAATAAGTCCCAAAAGTAACCAACAATAATATAAGATGGGCCAATTTTGCAATGTTTGCTGCTGGTGCTATGTAAAAATCTCTAAAAAGTTCAGAAGTCAATATCTACCCATATGAGGGATGTTTTTTTCATGTATAATTAAAATTTTATTTCTTTAATAATTCAAATAAGTCTTTTTCCATTTTTTTTTATTCTTCAGATGTAAAATCAAGTTTTATTAAAAAAAAAATAAAAAAAATACATTTTAATTGTTACTTTGGCAGTTTGAATATCTTAACAGTTTTCAGATTATATAAATCTAATTTTATAGTATAGGTGGGCCACTTTTTACGTGATGCATATTTCATACAAATTCGGCGATTCCATGTATGTAAGGAGCGTTCAAAATTCTGGACTTCTCTATTCTACTCCAGTTTGAGACGATTTGATCGATTTTCCAAAAAATTAAAAAAAGGAATTAATTTCAATCCCATTTTCGGAGTGTTCTGCAAATTTCCGCAAAACTGCTATAGTGCCATTATTTGCACCCAAATGTTCTATAAGTAAAGTCAAGCGCTTTGCATCCGAAAGCATCAGACTTCCGGAAAATTGCAAAAAAACACTTCTGCCGTGGACAAAAATGTTAACTTCAGCTCGACCAAACTTCTGATAGAGTTGAGGAACTTTAATGGTCAAGGTGTCGTTACGTTCAGAAGCTTTTGCTTAATTAGTTGCAGTGTCTCATTATGCTCTAAACATGTGGGGGAATTCCAATGGCAAATGGGAATAGCTCTTTGTGTATAGGCTATACAGAGCAAGGGAAGCGAATTCCAATGGAAACTTTATAAGTGCATATTGTTGCCACCAGGGGGAAAAAAGTGGCACTGCAAGATCTTACATAGACTGCAGTAATGCACTACTGGAATTCTGTTAGAGGGACTGTTCAATATGCGCACCATCTGTCGATGATTGCTGGAAGTGTAGGACAGTGTGCACAATAGTAGCACGAAGCGTCTCCCGTGAAATGGCTGCAACATGACAAATGATGTTGGTTTTCAGGTCAGGCATGGTCCATACACCTCCATGATAAACACTGTTCTTCAGAGTTCTCTACAGCCAGAAGCCACATGGATTAAGGTCTGGAAAGTGTCTCGACAGAACATGTTCATCCCCGAAGTGGGTACAAAGAAGTTCCTTTACTGGGCAACCCAGTTACGGTGCTGCACCATCTTGCATGAAGACTGTTGTCTGTAAACACCCACGTTCTGCAATGCTGGAACCACAAGCCGTGTCAAGAGCCGACCTCTCACCTCATGAGTTCTGTTGGCAATCCCTTCACATGCTGATTATTCGAAGTGCGGTATTGCTGCTGTTCTGGTAATAGAGCTTCACCAGGAGCCTACTTTCTTTCCCAATGGCATGGTGACCTCTGCAGATTGGTTGTTCACAGATGCATTGCACTTTTCCATACAGTGCCACGTTTTCCCTGCATTATTGCACTAATAAATTTTCTGTTGGAATTCTCTTCCCCATGCTCTGCATAGTCTATACACAAAGTTTTGCCACTATCCGTGCAATAACGTGGTCTGCAGCCCATGCAGAAGTGGGGAACTTTAATTATAACCCCCTTGTATGGGAACGGCACATTGAATAACATAAAAGTTGTGAGCTCTGAGTTTTCGGCAATACATTCTTTGATATCTTCCAGTGAGATTCCTCAGTTCATTTAACGAAATAAGATTTTTTTGTTTTGTTTTTTCAAATGGATTTTTCTACCTTATCCTGCAAATAATAAATAAATAAAATATAAATAAAGAATGCAAACTACCTGAATGTGTATTTCGAACGTTAAGCTTTCATCATTTGGTAGGTAAGTGAAGAAAAGAAACAAACTTCTATCAAAAAGAAAAAGTTTTATGATTCATTGGTAAGGTCCTTATCTAGATTTAGAATGAATTTTCATTATGGGTCAAGTATTTTTAAATCTTCAGAATCAAAATTGTGTCAATTTCCAGGAAGTGTATTACAGTGAATTTATCCTTTCAGCCACAAAATTTCTGGACCAGATGTTCTTTGAATCTGGCAGTTGGAGATCTTTTAGTTTGACCTTGATAGCGTTTAGGGCATTGGTTGCATTGGATTTTATGATCAGACCCAAACATTTTGAACATATACAACAGGATTTTTTATCACCTCCATTAGCTTTATAGATAGGTCTGTCAAGCTGAGTTTGTCCATATTAGGCCCATATAAATTACCATAGAATAGATAATTCTACCATTACAAAGCACTCCTTGGAAACTGGCCATAATTTTAATACGGTTTAAACTTAAAATTTAAAAATTTTAAACTACTTTAAATCACAAATAAAAACTATCTACTCAGTTCATTCAAGTGTGTGACCATACCAAGGTTGTTTTTTTTTAATTCAATTCTAAAACTAGATAATGACCTGATCAGCGAGTTATCACTTAACAAATGTGGAAAACTTTTAAAGTTCTACCAAGAGTACATCATTTGACCCAGCATGGCCAAACCAGAATTCTGGAAGATGCTGGTTGAAGTAACTGCCTATGTGTTATGCCAATCTGGTAAGGAATTGCCTTGCTGCAAAAAGAAGTCTGGTGCCGCCTCTTCCAACTGCGGCAACAACCACTCGGAACAGCAAGTCATGGTATGTGAACTCTTAATGCTGGACTCCCTAGAAAAGAATTACGTTTATTCTAATATGGTTTGTGCATTTCCATCCCTAAAATCTTAGATTTTGCCTGTTCACTTTGCCACAGAGAAACATCACTTCATCAGTGAACAAGAGCCTGTTTGCAAAACCATCTGCATCTGTAGAGCATAATACAATTGAGGACCACGAATCTGGAATGCTCGGGACCAGAAACCTTCCGGATTTGTGGTTTTTCCAGATATATTTAATGCTTGTGTGTATATTTAATTAAATCATTTTTGATGACTTATTTTAAATTTCTTTTAAAATAAAAGTTTTCGCAATTTTGCATCAAAGGCAAGAAAATTTTTATTTTTGCCCTGAAAAGGGGAGTATTGTCAATATGCTCATCCAGCACTTCATTTGCAGAAGAGTTTTAGATTGTCATATGACGATAAATCTATTGGATTGTATAAATTTGAGTTACCCATGATTTTGTCTTACATTCAGAGAAAAAAATACATTAAATTCCCCTTCAACACATTTAATAGATGGAACATTACTCCGTATATTAAAATTGTGGTTATTGTTGTTGCATGTTAAGTTTTCATTATGTAAAAAATTTTATGTATTGACGAAATAATTCCAGATGGGCTCATTAAGGTTTTTATATGCTTATGTTCCAGTGCACGTTTAGTTAAAAAGATAACTTTTTTTTTTATTATGTTTTTCTCCTTACTCCTATTTTTTTCATGTTTACAAATTTAAACAAACCCCTTTATGAAAATGGAATTTATTTCAATCTTTTTTGAATATTCAGTAATTCCAGAATCCATTTTTGACATTTAAAAATACTCAAGGTTTATTGATCCAAGATCATAAAAGTAAGGTTCAAAATTTCTTGATGAATGTGTTATAAAGTGTACCGTTATTTATTTTTTTTTATTAACTCTTAAGTAATTTCCAGGACACTTTAACGGTTTCTGTTTAAAAAGACTTCAAAGACTGCTTGTAAGTTTCTCTTTATTAAAAATTGTCAAAAATTTACCAAAATAAGACGTATGTTCAACAATGTTTAACAGTAATTGGGTTAAAAACAAGAGAAAATAAAGAGTTGGTAGAGCAGGATGACTTGCATGATGCAGCTTTAAAACTGACTAGTGGGTGTTACTAATGAGAAGATGAGTTATGAGCATCTCATTTTGTGCTTTTATACTATACTGAATATTTTTCCAGTCTTCTTTCCTAGCAATTTTTAAAATTTTCCCCTTTGGCAATTTCCATTATTACCTTAAGTGATATTAGCCTAAAACTAGAAAACGTTTTTGACAGGTACTAAATGGAAACCAAAAATAATGAAGACATGAGGAAGTTTCTATTTTATTACTAGAAGGGTTCATTATATGAAAAAAAAAAATTGCAGGGAAAATGTACACGAATCTGTTCATTCATTTTAAATAATGAAAAAGTGTGTGAAATATGTATGATTAAAAAAAAAATAAAGTAAATACTGAATACGAAGATGATTGATTTTGATTTTGATATGTAAAAGTTACTCCAGATAAAATATATCTGAGATTCCATGGTCCAGCTTTAAATTAAACTTGAAACACCAAGTCTTTTCTTCTTTTTAAGTCACTAATATAGCATAGGTTATTCTTCTCCAACTGTGTTGTCTTCTTCATCAATATGCTCAGTTACAAAATAAGCAGCAGAAAATCCTTTTGTGTTGATTGTATCATCAGAGCGAAAGCGTAACAAGAGAGATTCTGTAGTTGATAAGAATTCTGGCGGCAACTAAAATAGACCAAAAACTGATTTAGTAGTGAATAATTCTAATAAAAAACAAACAAAAAGAAAGACCTGAATATGCCCAAGCCTATGTTCATGAAGAACATAAATCATGAAATTGAAAATACGAGGAGCAGTCAAAAAGTTCCCGGAATTCCTTAACAGATGGCGAATGAGCGATAAGATCCCACTTTTGTGGAAGGGAGAACAGCATCTCTGCTTGCAGGTGCAATAAGTCTTGACAGGTTTCAGCGTGTCATTTTTGTTACTGTTCAATTTGAAGTAGACATTAGTTTTGTTTGTTCATCACAATGTCACATTCTTTAACATGAGTTTTGATGCACCATCAGTTTGTATTGCCTGGACAGATTGTATTAGGCCATTTCTAAGGTTGTACGGTGCAGTTCGCAAAAAGCAGGGACAGTGGTTTCTGCATCATGATAACGTATCAAGCAGCAATTCCTTGCTAATAAAAGCATTCCTTGTCAGCCACCGTACTCTCCGGATCTCGCTCCTAATGACTTTTGGCTGTTCCCAACTCTGAAAATGAGCTCAAAGGAACACGTTTTGCAAACATGTAGGACATCAAGTTCAATACAACAGCTGAGCTCTGGAAGATTCCACAAGAAGTCTTCCACTGATGCTTTTAAGAATGAGAATTTCGATGGAGCAAATGTGTTGCTCGCAAGAGTGCTACTTTGAAGGAGATAAGGTAATTGCTGCCCCTCATATGTCCATTTTTCTGCCTCTTAAGTGATTTATAAGCAGTCTTGTATCTAAGGCCTGCCACAAATTCATTTTTTGCTAGCGCTAAAAACGGAAACGTTATGAAAGGGAAGAAACAATATATAAATTGGATTAATATCAAATATTTTGTTTATTTAAGCAAAGAATGAAATATTACGTTTCAGACTGTTACCCTGAGAACAATTGCCCAACCAGGCAGCAGAACTGAAGAATCAGCCCACCAGCGAGTTTGTCAAAACAACCTGAGGAATATGTGTGAGAAAATGAAGTTTCATAGCAATGGTTTATGTGTGGAAATTTTGAATAAGACACATTCTGCATGTTAATTTTGTCAAGACATTATACAGTAATTCAGGAAGGAAACTTTGCTAATGTGATATCCCTCTTTGTCCATTTTTTGCTCCTTTTGTTTTAGGCTGATAATCATCAATCTTATTCTTCTTCAACGATCATTTTTGTGGATGACCTCTTGGGTCTAACAGGCTTCTTACTTATCTCAGTGTATTTCCCTTGGTATCTGTTGAGTTAGGGCGATTTTTTATGGAAGCGATACTTCCATCCCACCCAATCAAATATCACTCCACTATTTGATTGTCTGTTGTCCTTATTATTTTGTTCCGACAAAGAATAATCTCAATCCGAAACATGAGCTTCTTTCATGGTTTTACTTATTGTTTTAGAGGATTTTCCCATCTTAATTTTCATGTCATTTGCATTGATTTTGTTCCATAGAAAGAGATGCCTGGCATAAAGCACAAAATTTAAGCCCTTGTGCATTTGATATAAAAAAAAATAGCTTTAAGATAGCTTTTAAAAAATGCTACTTTTTCCACTTCATTTATTGATGGATACCAGATCATAAATTTATAAGTGAACACTTACCCTATTTCCACAAAATCTACCTAGATGAGGGGAAGAGTCATCAGGACCATCATATACTTCTACATAATCATAGCCACAATCCTGCTCATCTTCTATTTCAAATGTTAAGAATCGTAGTCTGACTCTACGATCCATTTCTGCTTCTATAACCCAATCACAGTCTTCTTTGTTATCATAATTCTGATCACCATATTTGGAATGAGAGTACAGATGTTCTACTGTTGGTTTTGCTTGGAGGCGTCCTCCACATACTAAAATAGAATTAACAAATTTCTTTTTTTAATTTGGAATAATAAAATACAAGGGGAAGTGAGTAAGTAAGTTACAAATGGATATAGAAATGAAACAAATACCAGTACCGTTTTTAAAACTACTTTTATTTCTCCACATAATCTCGCTGTACATTGAGACACTTGTCTCATCCTTTCACAAAACCAATAAGATAAAATTCTTAGGACTGCTGCCTGAACAAGGCGGGCGACTTTGTACAGCTTCATTGTCGCTTCGATTAAGAGGAGCGAACAGCTTCATCGTAGGGAAAGTGTTCACCCGAAAGATGATGTTTAAGAGGGATGAACAAATGGAAGTCGCTTGGAGCAAGGTCAGGGCAATATGGAGGATGCTAGAGGACTTTCCACTTGAACTTTCTTAGCATCTCAGTTGTCTTGTTGGCAGTAAGAGGATGTTCACAGACTTCTGGGATTACGAGGGCATACTGCATGTCATATAGCTTCCATTGTTTCGGTCCTCTTAAACATCATTTTTTGGCCGACAATGCAGCTGTACAAAGGGAAGTCACCACCTAGTTCAACAGCAACCTAAAGAATTTTATCTTATTGGTTTTGAGGGGCTTGTGAATCGATGGGTGGGCAGGGAGATAAGTACCTCAGTGTACAGGGAGATAATGCAGAGAAATAAAAGTAGTTTTCAAATTAATACTCGTATTCGTTTCATTTCTATATCCATTTCTATTAACTTACTGACTTCTCCCCTGTAAAAGAAGATCTCATTATAAATGCAATTATTTTGAACCATATTTCTTACAATCCAAAAATGCCCCATTTGACCTATTTTTTTCTTTTCTTTTTTAATATATCTGCTGACAAATTATTTTTGATTTAATTTTTATAAATATTGTTATATAAGAGTCGGAGTTGAATTCTGTATAATTATTTAAAAAAATGATAACTCCATTTAAATTCCAAAAAAATAAATAAAATAAATATTAAAAACAGTTAAAAAAGTCACCCGATGTGGAGAAATTTCAAATATTGAAGGAGACAAAACACATAAGAAACACAGTAAATAGGAGAAGAAAATCTAGATTAAAGTCCGATGATCAGTAGCACGTTGGATTAATTATTTATTTTAGTAGTAATTTCCATTTATTATTAATTTCTATAGATGGTTTGGCTAAAAATAAAAAAATTAAAAGTATAACACTTAACCTAGACAATAACACTTCCCTTGCTCTTAACAATCCAATACCACTACCCTGTTCATAACAATCATACGAATAACAATACTTTCTCAATTTTAATATCACATTGTTTTGATTTCTTTGTTTTATTTTGTCTTCAATTATATCATTTTAACTGAAATTTCCTTCAAAAGTTTACAAACTGAAGATGGGACAAAAATCCCGAAAACGTTATTTTTTATTCATTCAAATTTTGTTATCAACGTACTGCTGACCATTGATTTTCATCTAGATTTTCTTCTTTTGTGTTTTCCTATAATATTTCTTCACCAGACCTTTTCATCTGTGTTTCGTCTACATCAGCTCCACAAGACCTTCATTTCATCTGTGCTTTGTCTCCTTCAATAATTGAAATTTCTCCACATCGGGTGACTTTTTTAACTGTTTTTAATATTTATTTTATTTTTATTTTTTTTGAATTTAAATGGAGTTATCATTTTTTAAAATAATTTTATAAATATTGGCCTACCATTCACTAAGAGTGAAGGCC
This sequence comes from Rhysida immarginata, assembly GCA_023313115.1. Lineage (NCBI taxonomy): Eukaryota > Metazoa > Arthropoda > Chilopoda > Scolopendromorpha > Scolopendridae > Rhysida > Rhysida immarginata. The sequence continues at coordinate 10,251,706 of JAHWFO010060970.1, read as the reverse complement.
TATGTGTTCGTTTCTGAAACTCAAATTTTTTTTTATTCTGAAATAGACTTAAAAACTCATGATTCAAAAAGATATTTTGAAATTTTGAAGAAAAAAAAATTTCTGTCAGTACAAACATATGTACATTTGTGACCAATTTTGTGCAGCTAACTTTTCTGATATGGCAAATAGCAGAACCGAATAAAAATTACAGATACTTAGAGGGTATCTTAAATTATGCCTTGGCATATTTTTTGTGTCAATGAAGTAAGGCTTTTTAGAGACATCAGATTTTTTCTAAAAATTAAAAAATGGCTGCAGCATTCAAACCAGCAAACCAAATTCAACTATTACAGACTCCTCTCATTATAGTGAATTTTTGAATTTTTTTTTTTTTTTTTTTTTTTAATGAATTTTTTTTTTCTGGTGTGCGGTTTGGTGTTTTTAACACCCCCCCCCCCCCCCAACATTTTTTTTTTTTAAATAATTAATTCGTAGTTAGAGAAGAAAATGGCACAAACATTCATTTCATCAACCCAAACAATAAAACTGACATGAATTGCCTCCTTTCATTGAGACAAATCTTTTTTGAAAACAAACTTTGGCTGGGAAGAGCCATTTTCGAGTAATTAAGTTTTAAGGACCCCCTCCCCCCCAACAGAAAAAAAAATTTGTTTTTTTGAATCAGCTTCATGACCTGATGGCTGGCCTATGCAAATGTACTATTCCTTGTGCATAAGCAATGAAACACCAAAGATGGATAACAAACTAACTATACCCAAGAAGTGTTTGTTCTTAAGTATTGTAATGCATGCTCAATTTTAACCATTTTCTCAAATATAATTTCATTTTATATACACCTCTTACTTGGAACTCGAATACTATTTGTACATAATTTGTTTATAAACAATCTGATTATTGTAATAAATAATATACAAAGGTCAACGTAATTCTCACCTGTTGAATGTGCAGCTTTAAATCCTTTCCTCTGAACTGATGCATCCGATTTAAAGACCATGAACATTTCATTGCTGCTGGCAATAATAGGATGAGGTACTTTGCTGCCACAAAAACGGCCAAGTGTTGGAGACTCTGTACTATCTCCATCATATATAACAATATGATCATAAGCGCATTCTTGGTGTGGTTCCATTTCAAATTCATTGAACACCTACATTAATTTTGAGAGAAAAGCATTATACAATTTTTTTTTTTAAATTTTCTTACAGAAGTTCGCTAGCATCATTCAATTTCCTTACCAACTTAATACGATGTCCAGGAGTTGTAATGAAATACCATATGCAGTCTTTACGGCTTGGATAATAATCAGGGTAGTTTGGACTTATTATGTGACCTATAGGTGCAGTCACTTCATGTTTACATCCACCCTCTTTACAGTCATGCTTATTATCATGTAAAGTGAATCCATTATGACAGGCACACATGTAACTTCCAATGGTGTTTTTACATATATGCTGGCATCCACCATTTATGGTAGCACATTCATCTTTATCTATATGCAAAAGTATTGAGAAAACGGTTTACCAATAACGCCTTGTTCATATTTAAATGTGATATTAATAAAGTATAAATATGACACGTTGCATTGAATAATGCAAACTATCTCTATCACTTCCTTAAATTGATACATCACACAAGAAGCACCCTGGTAGAATTAATTAAAATTAATGTTTAGAATAAATAGAAGCATTACAAAGAAGAAGCTTGTAGATTTCCAAAGTTTTTACTTAAATTAGTTCATTGCACTACCAAACAAACTTGTGATCTCACTTGCACAGCAAATTTTCACATGCTGGCGAAAATTGGAAATAATTTTTTTCCACCATAAATCGCATCCATATTGTCTCATTGGCATATTTACCAAGTATCAATGTCATAAATTTGCTACGGTACACAGTCTCACTTTAACTTAACCACGAAGTATGTATCTTAAAACAGGCCGAAATCGGTTGAAATTTAACCAAATAAATTTAAATTGACATAAAATTTTGCAAACATTCCAATAAGGAACTTTAGCTGCGACAAAGTAAATGTCACGTGCATGTGTCCATGTCAACAATGTTTAAAAGATAAACAGAAACTAAAAGTGTACTCATTCTTGACAAATTGATTGTTATATGACATGCCATTATCTTGGTATTCTTTACGGTCACTATTTTAGCACGTACATTTAAGTTGAAGGGGTCCACGAAAAAGCCTGAAATATTTAAGTTGATACAGCCAAGCTAAGACCTTGGTCATATTTCCGAAAGCAAATTTTGTAAAAGTTATCAGCTTTCAAGTTAACATGTAAATGGCAGCTGGCTGTACGTATAAACGTACAGATCAAGCATGCATCTTTATAAGTAGCTTTTGCTAGAGCTCCTAATAAGCAAATGGTTCTATCCATTGCATTGATCATTTTGATTCAAATAAGCCTCCATTTGTTTCTGGAATAAAAATGCTTCTACACTTCGAATGTCTCCCAAGAACCACTTCCTCTTTTTTCTTTTCTTTTCTTTTAAAAGGCCAAGTTAGATCTGTATTTTAAAGGTCATCCAAGACCACCATCAGATGACTAAAGTCCCGGGTTTTTTTTTCTTTTCTTAGTCCTCTTCAACTTTGAAATCTGGTATATTTTGATATCTGTCCCGGTTTCCAAAAAATGTTTTGTGATGAATGTTTTATCATACCCCAAAGTCATGAGCTGGCTAGGTGGCCGAGAAGGCTAGGGCATAGGCTTTCTAGTTCTCGAGTCCGCCTGGTCGTGGGTTCGAATCCCGCCATGGGCATGGATGTTTGTTTTGTCCCGGGCTGTGTACAGATATAACTTGTGTAAAAGGCGCAAAATGACCTTAGTAGTTGACGCCAAATTTCTAATAAACCAACCAACCAACCAAAGTCATGATAAGAGATACATGGCAAGTCTAAATTTTTTATTGTATAAAAAGAACTTTGAGGGTTGTTCAATAAGAGATACAATAAGAATGCTATGCATTAAGTATGTTATTTTTCTAAAAAAATTGTCTGAAGAAAAGCATCTGTTGCGTTACTTAGTAAATACCACTCATTAAGTTTGCTATCCTTTAAAATATACATAATGTATTTCTTCCAGACACTCTACTTACAAAGGCAAAATATTTTTTTCTCAAATACCTGTAAAGAAAATTGCAGCAAACCCAGTTTTTTGAACAGAATTATCTGAACTAAATTCAATGCGTAAACTGTTTCCTTCAGATGTTATAACAGGTGGTAAACGATTGCCACAAAATACTCCATGCTTCTTTACTTCATTTCGTAATAATTTACTTCGAACATCAATGCTATCATATTCACAGTCTTGCTAGAAAAATAATGAGAAATATTAATGAAGCTTATTTTATTATTATTGCACTTATCCAGATAATTCAAAAAAAGCCTAATGAATGGGATCCTGATAAATCAGTTATTTTATGATTTCAAAATATGCCTCTTTCCAGAAACACAAGAAAAATAACAACATGATTTCATGTTACTCCCATCCCCTAAAATATCAAGGGTAAATGCAATTTATATCCAATCTCAACTCTCTATAAAATTGTAATACTTACATTGTTACCTTCCAGGTCAAAATGAGTAAAATTCAGTGTTATTCTATACTGGGGCGGTGCTATAATTTCCCAAACACAATTTTTATTTGCTGGATATAAATCTGGATAAGAAGGACTTGTTAATGTTCCATTAGGCACACTAAGTTGACCACCACATGCATCTTTAAAAAGAGGGAAAGAAAAATAATTGATTTTACATTCATCAATGGTTAATAATAATAATCCATTTTACTATACAAGTATCTTACAGGGTGATTCAGTCAATTTTTGACCATTTCACTCGAATGACGTGCATTAGGGATAAACAATTGAAAGAATACGAGTGCCATATCGAATTTCTAAATAGTTGGAGTTTGTATTGTTGCAACGGCGCTGTATGAAAATCGTATTGTTGAAAAATGGCACCCGCTTTATCAACAGAGCAGAAATGCAAGGTTGTCGAATGGTATTTCGAGACAAAATCACCTGTAACCGTGCAAAGAAAGTTCCGGAAGGAGTATAAGTGTCGAGACGCACCAGGCAGGCAAGCAATCATGGATTTTATCAAGCAATTTCGTGCCACTGGATGTGTTAAAGGCAAGAAAAAAGGCGGGAATGAAGCTCTTGTTCGAACGGCCGAAGTTGTCGAAAATGTTCGCACAAGGTTGGTCGATTCCCCTACCAAAAAAATCTGTTCGCCGCCTATCCATTGAAGAAGGGCTGTCGTATACCATGACATGGCGAATGTTGAGAAAGGATTTACACCGGTTCCCGTATAAGATCCATGTTTATCAAGAGTTAACAGACACTGGAAGACAGAAGTGACAACAATTTGCGATGGAGTTTGGAGCAGAAATGGAAGCCAATCAAGACATTGTGGACAACCTGTGGGTGTCAGATGAGGCCTTCTTCCATCTGTCAGGTGACGTTAATAAACACAACGTTCCTTTTTGAGGTTCCCAGCACCCTCAGGAGATCCATAAGTCACCTCTTCATCCACGAAAGGTTATGGCTTGGTGCGCGATTTCTAAAAGAGGCATCATTGGTCCGTTCTTTTTTGAGGGCACCGTAACGTCACAGACTTACCTTAACATGTTGGAAACCTTCTTCATCCCCGAGCTGCGAAGGAGGCAGTATACTGCTTCGACATTAATGGTTTCAACAGGATGGGGCTAGGCCTCACACTACTAATGAAGTGCTAGACTTTCTCAATCAGAAATTCGGAAATCGTATCATTTCAAACAGGTTTACAGATCGATTCGGGGGTGGCTTTCTTTGGCCCCCTATGAGTCCTGACCTAAACCCATGTGATTTTTATCTCTGGGGTTTCCTTAAAGATAGTGTGTTCACTACAGCACCAAGAACCCTAGACCAGCTGCAACAAAGCATCGCCGACTGCTGCACCCTTGTGGATGCAGAAATCCTGGATAGAGTTATGAACAACTTCATCATTTGGCTGCAAGCAGTTCAAAACGTTCGTGGTGGCCACATTGAGCATATCATCAAGACTTTTCCACAAGAATAAAAACTCCGAACTGCTTAAAATATCATACTGAAATGCTAAGTTTGTAAACATTAATGGGTCAATAAATCATAGTACTGAAATGGTCAGAAATTGACTGAATCACCCTGTATTATACGTACCCCCCCCCTCCAGAATTATAGCCTGAATTTGCCCAATA
>JAHWFO010060970.1:10180583-10241476 GCA_023313115.1 Rhysida immarginata | reverse complement strand
CTATTTTCATCAATAGAAACATCTGGTACATGGTGTCTAATAAATTATTAATGTTCCATTCTCAGAAGACCAAAAAAATACAGCATGGTAGGAAAATGTTACCTTGATAAAGAAATTTAATAGAATAGAAACAATGTAAGAAGATAGATAATGCAGTTTTTTGTATTATGTTCTTCATCTCAGACAGTTTTTTATGGGATGGTGCTTAAGGAGCTGAAGCATTGTAGGTGGCCATACCAAAAAGGTGTCTGGAGAGCTATGTAGAAGAGTACTAGCCATAGGTAATTTTCCAACAGAATACTTGATACTTTATTGTATCATCTGGATGTTCTCTGAGCAATGAAAGGAGCATATGTTGAAGTTTATTAAGAATATAAAAAAAAAACAACTTTCTGATATGAAGAAAATAGTTTTTGTTTTTTTAAATTTCTTTATCATGGAAAAACTTTCTGATCACCCTGCAATAATAACAAATAAATAGAAAAAATAAAACACAATTCATATTTTTTCTGGCATTATTATGATAGGTTTGTTTCTTTGCCCAAAAAATTCTCTTGGATTACAGAATGTGTGAAATTCGTAACATTATCAGGGATCTATCTAGGCCGATTTGGTACCTTCACAAAATTATTTTGATCGGAAACGGTATCTTCACAAAATTTCAACTCGTGTTTATCAACGCATTACCTTCAAAAATGGATGTTTATCAATGTAAATAATGTAAATTCAAATAATAAAAAAAAGATTTGGTTAAATTAAACCCAGTGTTTTATATTTTTTGTTAAAAATTTTCACAAAAATCTAGGCATTTTCACAAAAATGGGTATGGATTTTGAAATTGTAGATAGACCCCGATTATGTTCTGTATAATAAAAGGAAATGTGGGTGTGGTGCAAGAAGTGCGTACTTAGCCAATATGCACATCTTATCTAAGCGCTTCTCATTGGTTAATTCTGCATTTCCTGTGCCATGCCCACGTTTTCTTTTATTGTACAGACTATAGTCATCCCATGTCATTTGCAATTGTCATCTTCACACAGAAACTTATAAATGACAAAATATTGCACGATTTTATCTTTTTTTAAAAAAATAATAATTACAAGATGGTTCATAAGATCCAGTAGTTAACACACAATTTACATAGGCTAATTAACACCACTACATGATTACAATATGGAACAAGCCTCATACCCTGAACATTTGCAAACTAACATCTGAGAGGCAATTGCAGGCATTGGCATGGTGGAAAGAAAACAAGGTGTGTGCAATTTAATTCTCAATTATGAACAGTTTGGCGCATGACGTCGTGTGGATTGCAAAATGTGCGATTCATTGCCATCCTAACCATTTAGTAAGTGTTTAATTTTATTGCCAATGTTACCTATGTTGTTTCTAACTATTAGGGGAAGTATTGTATTTAGCAGAAAATGATAATTAAAATTAAATACATTTTAATATTAAATTTTATACGAGCGATACATAGCCCGCGTGTCTTTTTACAACGGAATCAAATTGCACACACCTTGTTTTCTTCCACCATGGGCATTGGCAAGCAGAACCTTTAACAACATAGATTACAGTATTCAAGCATATCTAGAATGGTTAGCAGGCATCGCTTTAACATTGTACTCTGCAGCACAACATTTTAATCCAGATTAAGGTTCCAGTTGAAATAAAATAATGAAAATATAGAGATTTATATTTGGGTGAATCGCCTTGATAATTCACAAGATTCTTTAATATCACCTTACACCATCTTGATTTGTTGAAACTATGTGATACAAATTAAAATTTCACTCCTAAGCAAATTAAACATTAAAAGGAATGAATGTAACAGATTTATAAGTACAATATAATGTATACAGGGTTTTTCATCTAAAGTGAACCATTAGCTAACTTCTAAAATACAAATCTGACAGAGTACTTTAAATGGAAGAATTATTGCACTTTTATGTGAGGGGTTTTTATGTATATTCCATTTCAAAAAAACTGATGCCATTTTCAGATATGGAAGTCAACTTTGAAACATGCAATGGAAACCCCTATTTTTAATGGTATTTTCAGATTGTACACAACATTTGAGAAATGTTTTATTCTTTTTTTTTTTTTTTCAATTGAGACAACCTTAGGAGATAGAGACACTGAAAGTATGGATTTTTAAAATTTTGAACCCAATTTTTATCAATGAAAACAAAGAGATAGAGACTGGGTCTTTAGAGAGATTCCTATTCTACTTTTTGATGGTCTTTAAAATCTGACTTCAGAATTTCAAAAATCCAAAATTTTAGTCCACACGCAGAGTCTTAAAGATCATCAAAAAGTAGAATAGGAATGTCTCTTAAGACCCACCCTCTATCTCTTTCAGTGCCTCTATCTTCTAAACGGTTGAATCAATTGCCAAGAATAAAACATTTCTCAAATGTTGTGTACAATCAAAAAATACCATTAAAATAAGGGTTTCCATCAAAGTTGACTTCCGTATTTGAAAATGGTGTCGTTTTTTTAGAAATGGAATACACACAAAAGCACAATAATTCTTCTATTGAAAATACTGTGTCAGATATGTATTTTAGAAGTTAGCTATTGGTTCACTTTAGGTGAGACACCCTAGTGGCGGATCTAGAACTTAAACAAGGTGGGGGGGGGGGGGGGGGAATCGGGTGGTTTGGTTAATATGCTTACAAGTTATTTCGAATAACCATCTCCCCTCCCCAGGGAAGTGATGGTCCTGGGGTCTTTCCTATACTGAAGTTTGTAAATATAAACTTGTAAAATTGCATTATTAAAAATCTTTACATTTTATCTAACAGGTATAAATTAGGACCAATGGGGGGGGGGGGGGGGGCTATAGCCCCAGTAGCCACCCCCTTAAATCCACCACTGTACCCTGTATGTTGAGGTGTGTTTTTTTGTTGATGTTTTAATAGATTTATAATTAAATGTTATGTACTTAAAACTTTTGTGGAAAACAGATTCTACAATATTTAGTAGCATGTAATGAAAGCAAGTGCTTGCTAGAGTACTATTAGTTAATCCAAGTGTTAATTTCTTATTTTACTGAGAATAACTTTATCATTTTTTTTTTTAATTTTCTTCCATGTGATTTTCTTTTGTAAAAATTAATAAATAAATAATTCTGGCAATTCTAGATTTTTCCTCTTAGAGATTAGCATTCTTTTATTTTTCTTTCAATTATAGATAATCCTATATAATGAAAGCAATTTATAAATACCTTTCATGAAAAATGCTGCAAATCCTGCTTTTTGAACAGTGCCATCAGAAACAAATTTAACTAACAGCTTATTGCCTTTTGATTTTACATCTTCTGGAAGTTTGTAACCACAAAATTTGCCAATGAGGTGACTGTCAAGATCGTGGCCATCACGAATTTCAAGATAATCGTATACGCAATTATCATGTTTTTCAATCTTTAATTAAGGAGTAAGAAAGAAAAATTAATAATTAAAAGGATATTTATTATATTTAATTCTGTTTGATTGTTACAATTTGAGGAAAACATTGCTTACTTCAAAAGACTGAAACTTCAGTGCTACTTGATATTTTTCAGGAACTGTTATACGCCAAGTGCATTCCTTATTAGGTCTATAATCATCAGGATAATTTGGACTTTGTAGATGCCCTTCTGGCATTTCTATATCACCTCCACAAACAGCTACGGCACATAAGGAGATTTATTTATTAATTCAATGATTACAGCCCACTCTTTCTTTTATATAAGAATGTCTTACTTATTATATAGTGTATTTTTTTATACACAATTAAAAATTCAAAAACAGTATGACCACATTTGGTCTTCGGATAAAGATAAATTTGAAATAGTTAATGATTAGCCTGCTTGGTGCTGAAGAGCATTACGCACTGGTCTCGTCGCTCATTTGAATTCCACTGAGAGCATGGATGTTTGTGTTTGTCGCTTTACTAAATTTCAAAGTACTGTTTTCATTGGCATAGGGAGGGTAAATGGTGCCCAGGAATGATAATCATTTTTTCACCCCATATTCTCATATTCTGTCTTCGCAGAGCTCACCAGCAAAGGTATCAAGACTGGCCTCGGGGCATTATGCCCCCCCCCCCCCCCCATTGCTATTCCATTGACTGTACTGGCCCGATTATAAGACAACCTCACATGTAAGGCACCGCTGAATTTTTGAAGGGTGTTTACAAGAAAAAATAAAATAAAAATACTTAGGCTGCATATAAAGACAATTACGGTTTTTATAAGTACATTTTAAGGGAAAAGATATCTTCTTATAGTCGGGCCAATACAGTAATTAATTTACAGATTTAAATTTTCATTTTAATATTGAAATATAGGGAAGGTTGATTATGATCTCTGGTAACGATTTATTGCATGAATGCTGTGGATCAATGAAATAATGCTATTATATCCGCATTTTGCGTTTCATTCGAAAGCAGTAACTGTATCATGAAAAAATGTCTCCAAAAATCAGACTTTACTGGGAATGGGACATTACTGCCCTTTCCGATGCTAGTTACAGGTCAACCGCTATAATTAGTGCATGTAAAACACGAAATTTCCCTGTTTCGAAAGGTAGTACAGAATGGGAAAAGCAAATCCGAGAAGGGTTAATTCCAACTGGCCAAAAACTGCAAAATCCTCGAATTCCTACAAGCCGAACACCACAGGCACATTCGAAAGGTCAAACAGGTTGTCCAGTGTAAAAATCTAGCAACCCAAAGAGGGATTGCAAACACTGTAGGAACTTCACAGGCTACTATAAATAAAATAATAAATAAAGATTTCCAACTGGAAAAATGCCACAAGAGGTGCATTCAAAGCTGCTACCACAACAGGTTACAGAGGAACTGTCAGAGACTATGGAAATCACTTTGGATGAAGCCTATGCCTACCTCAATGATTGCAACAAACCCCGCGCGATTTTCTGCCGTCCACATGGATAGAAGTTGTATCAATTTGATTTAAGGGAAGTTTTTCAGAAGGATTTATGGCGACTCCAGGATACTCGTACATCAGCAAGCTCACAATTTTAAGAGTGGACAGGAAGGCTAAGGTTAACTCCCTTACTATCAGCAGCATGTTCTAAGTCCAATTTTTAACGTGGAAATCCCCCCAAAGTTTGGCTGCATCAAGACAAAGCCTCCAGCCATACATCTTGCTTGACCGTTAAATTTATGTTGGATTTGGAAGATTCATGTTACTGAAATTCCTGTCAAGTTACCAGATGGATCCCTGATGGATTTATGTGGATTTGGATTATTGAAACGAGCTCTTGCTCGACATTGTCCAACAATCATTGGAGGGTCTCTGGAAAGCCTGGAAATGGGAATGGAACAACATCAGCCTCACTGTTCTGCAGACATCCCTTCTACAGTAGAAGATATGGTGCCGAGCATTAATCCACATCCAGGGTCACTAAATAACACGACCATTGGTATAGAATGGGTTTTTCTTCGTAAACTTTCTCCTCCAAATTGTTACCATAGATGTAATAACCTTCTGTATGCTCTGTATTCTAGTTAATGGAATATATACCTTCATAAGAAGCAGTAAATCCTTTATGATTTCTTTGATTATAGCTGGATTGGAAAATTATGGTCATACGGCTATTAGTTGATACAACTGTATCAGGAAGTTTTTTACCACAAAAACGTCCTGCAATAAATATGAATAATTTAAAATAATAATTCTGGGTTTTTTATTACAATTTCAACCAAACATATCTCTTAACTTAAAAATATAGCTACTGGTAATTAGAAAGATATCAAAATTAAAGCCTTCAAATGACAAAGCTGGCTTTTTATTAAAAGTTAAAAAAAAAAAAAAATCTGAATTTTAACTGAATAAATAGCAAAAAAAGAAACATTGAGATAACTTTTAAATCTAATACATGAAATTTAATAACTTACCTAAACTTGGTGATTGGTCCCAATAACCATCAAATATCTCTACATAATCCATCTCACAATGAGGAGTTTCAAAAATATCAATATTTGTTAGATTCAGAACAATTTTTTCACCATGAGTTGCTGATATACGCCATTCACAGTGAAGTCCTTCTGACGGAATTGTTGTTGGTGAAGAAAATATTCCTAAAGCATTTTGTAGAGTTCGTCCACATTCTGAAATATTTTATAAATACAATATTCAAAATGGAAACCTACATTTCTAAATTTAAAATACAAGGTTTGATCAAATGAAACCTGTTAAGTGGTTTCAAATTGGTCAAAGGTGGATAAATAAGCTAGTGCAGTTTCTAACAGTGGAAGAATGCTGATATTAATCACAGAATTCAGGTGAGGTAATCATATATATGGTGATCAAAATGCAGTTCTGTTCCCACTCATCATGTATCCAGTTTTAATGCTCATTGATCCACAGTAAGTGAAATTTCATGAGTGTGTTTCTTTTTATCCCCGAAATTGTTTTATTTGATCATGCCTTACATTTTTAAACATGAAAATGGACAAAAAATATTCTAAGGTTATCTGCTGGCAACAAAATGCTGATGGGTGTAAAAAAAATTATCCAAAAGTCATATGAAGAGAGCCTTAATGACCATATAAATCGCAAATAAATTTAATTTTTTTATTCTTTTAAATAAGCTATTAGTATGAGGGTTATTTGTAAAGTAAGGCCAGTTTTGCAATAAAAACCAAACTACTATATACAGTATATTTTCAAAATTTTTTCTTTACCAGATTCTATGTACCTTTAACTATTTTTCCACATAGTTTCCAAGTTTATTTAAGCACTTGTCATAGCACTCAACGTATTCCGCATGATCACTTCATAGAAACTGCCGCCGGTGAAGAAAATCATGCAGTTTTCACTTGTTCATCGTCGCTGAAATGCAGGCTGGTGATGATCTTCTTTAGATCCTGGAACAGGTGGTAGCCACTGGACGCTAGGTCCGGACTGTAAGGAGGTTCAAGATCTTTTGTTTGGGAACAACTTGACCACCCGCTTTACAGTCTGGGCCTTGCATCCAATGGCTACCACCTGTTCTGGGAGCTAAAGGAGATCATCGCCAGCCCACATTTCAGCGACGATGAACAAGTGAAAACTGCGTGACTTTCTTCACCGGCGGCAGCTTCTGTGAAGTGATCATGCGGGAGTACATTGAGCACTATGACAAGTGCTTCAAAAATTCATTACAAATAAACTATGCATTGAATTATAAATGTTATACTGATATAGAGGAAAACTCTCCAAGTTTTCCTAAGATATTTCATAGATGCTCAATGTATTCACTCTTGGCAATAAGGCAGACATTTGACATCTAGGCAATCATCCATTTCATCCCATAAAAGGTCCATCAGATCCACAGCAGCGATGATATGGTTGTGAAGATCCAGTAGGTTACCTTTTCCAAACATACTTTTCCAATCATTCAACTGATCTTTAAAACTGGGGATACTATGGACTTCAAAAATTTTTCAGCCTATTTTGTCATTAATTATTCAAAAAATGTCCATTTTACAATATCATGTTTTATTCAATTTGAATTAGTCGACTTACGTCCTTTCGGACACCTTCAGATTCGTTACAACTGATTTTTTAAATTTCTTACAATATAAATATTTTTAATTTGAACAATATTTATCTATTCATTGTTAATGCTTTTTACAGTTACATTGTTTTCTTTTGAGATTCAATTATTAGTATATGGTATTGTCTTTTATTAAGTTTTAATTATATAATTCTCTTAATCTTTTGTTTTTGCTTAATAATTCTTTTATTTTCTCTTCTAATATAATTCTTATTAGTAATTGGTTGAAAAATAAATTGCTGTCTACTATTTCCATATTATTTAAAATTACTTGTGGATAATATTTTAATATAAATATAAATAAATTTTCAATTATTATTATTTCTCTCTTATCATTAATTTTATAGATTAGTTTGCATGTTTCTTCATAATTCCCGGTTTCATGTTTGCTTGATAGAATGTGTTCTGCATATTTGTAATTTTTTAGTTCATTTTTGATATAATATATATGTTCTTTAAATCTAGTTTCTAAGTTTCGATATATTTTTCCAATATAAATTTTGTTACATTCTTTACATTTAATTTCGTATACCCCGCTTTGTTCTTTTTCTATGAATTCTCTTTTATTTTCTAATAATGTTAATAATCTAGATTTAAGGCATATGATTAATAGCTATTAACACCTTGAGCTATTCTTTAATAGTTTTAATCCTAAAAAATTTGCAAAATAAAAACTAAATTCCCAAAAATGATAAAATTTTGTGAAATCCTGTATAACATAAATTTCAAAGCTAGAAAAGTAACAGTTTCATCATAACTTCATTCTTAGCCTTTTTTTAATTTTTTATTTTATTTTTATTTTATTTTTTTTTAAAGCCAACCTCTATCTTAACAGAATTGACATTTTGAGTAATTTCATTTGAAAACAATACTAGCATCTGAAAGGTATAAAAAAAGGAAAAGGTGTCCATGCACACTGAAGTGGATAAAAGCATATGATAAACTTACTTGGACATCTGTACAATAAGTTTGTTTGTGAGATATCCCCTTTACTTAGCCGTATACGTTGACCTATTTCAGGTCTTGTATTACTCGTGGGGTCTTCTTGTGGAAGTATAGTATCCATGTATGTTCCTTTAGAAAATGTGTTGCGGGCGTAGTGCATGATACTGTCAAAATCATACCCTTGGCTTAGGGAGTTCACTTCTTCTTCTGATAATTTATTGAAGTTGTACTCCTGACCTTACAATAATAAAAACAAAATTAATTTTTTAGCTTAAAATTAATAGTGAATCATAAATTAACCATTAATTAACTATTACAAGATAAATATTTATCAAGTTGTTTCATATGAAATATATAGTTTTGTGTATATAAGTAAGTAAATAAGTAATGAGTGTGTAAAAGAATGTTACTAACAGAAATATCTAAAATATGCACTATCTGCAGCAGTACACTTACTCCATCTATTACAAAGCATCAGTGATTTCTAAGATGACTATTATGCCAAATTCTGCTATTGCAGCATTTTTGCACTGAAATCATATTGGATAAAGTGTATTGCTGACAAGAGTACATATTTTTCTGAATAAAATATATGTCTTTGTTACTGCTCTTCTTTTAGTTTAGTCAGAATGAGTCTATAATTATGAAACAATTCAATATTTATTGGTTATATTTATTACAACCCAAAATTTGTATGTACCCAAATTTACCCAAAATTTCAGATCACTTTATGTATCTTGTCTATTCAGTTTAATATTCCTCATTTAAATCAAGCATTGTTTACTAGTGATAAATTTCTGCGTTGCATTCTTACCTGCCATAATGTTTTTTGTGATGATTTGGACATGGTTGTCCCTGTCTGGGCGTGTGTGCTCATGCCAGAAACCAACCACATGACCTAGTTCGTGCACTACTATCCCAAATTTGTCACAGTTTTTGCCAATGGAGATGGCTTGTGGGCCGTTTCCTCTCTTACCAACAAAGGAACAACAACTGAAATAAATTAATTTTAATTATACTTTCTCCCAATGTTAACCATTTAATCTACAAAACGAAAATTTAAATATTTCATCATTAAAATTGGAGGTCTTAGCACTATTTTTTACTATTAAAGAAAGTGAGGTTTCACATTATATTTTGCAAGTTTAATCTCTCCCACCCAAGAACAGTCAAAAGCAGGTTTCTTTCTTGCATTGGAAAAGCTATATATGAGGCGTATTCAGAAAGTAAGTTCCGTTTTGTAATGAAAACAAAACTACAGTAGAGCCCCGATAATTCAAGGTAATTGGGGCTGATTGTACCTCGAATTTAGAAAAACTCGGACTACATAGAAAGATTGACACTGTATGGAAAGATTTACACCGAGTTAGCAAAACTCATGGGATAGTTACTTAATATCTGGTCGGGCCACCTCTGGCCTTGTGGAGTGCAGCAATACGGCGTGGTAGTGAGTCTGCAAGTCCCTGGTACACTTTTGGAGGCAGTTGACACCAGATAGTCTGCAGAGCCGAAAATAGTTGCTGCCCGTTCGTGGGCGGATGATCCAGTGCCCGAAGCCTGACTTCAACAGCATCCCAGATATGCTCGATGGGATTCATGTCAGGGCTCTGGGCTGGCCAGCTCAGTCGTTGGACCTCTCCTGCATGCTCCTCGAACCATTCGCGGACGACATTGGAGCAATGTGGTGGATCATTGCCATCTTGAAAGACTGCTACGTCATCAGGGTATTGAAATGTCAAAAACGGGTGCAGATGGTCTCCGATGAGTTGACAATACCGTGGACCATTCAACGTTTGGTCCAGGATAACCAGAGGGCCCATTCCAAACCAGGAAAATGCACCCCAGACCATCACTGACGCCCCACCACCCTGCACCACCACCTGTTGGCATGCGGGATCCATCGTTTCATGAGGTCTGCGCCACACGGTGCCTCTCATCAGCGTGGTACAGTTGATATCGTGACTCATCTGACCATATGACGTTACGCCACTGTTGCAGAGTCCAGCCAAGATGGTTGGTGGCAAATGCACGCCGGAGTGTCCGATGATGCTGGGTAAGCATTGGCACCCGTGTAGGGCGACGGCTGCCAAACCGAGGGCGTGCAGATTCCGACGGATTGTCCACCGAGAGACGTTTCTAGTGCGGCCAGTATTGAACTGGTCTGTGATTTGCTGCACTGTTGCGCTCCTGTCTCTCTGAATCATTCGTCCCAGGTGTCGCCGGTCACGATCATTCAGGGCAGCTAGACGCCCGGTATGGTGCCTGTTGTGGACTGTGATGCCTTCATCCAGCCATTCCCGATACACCCTGGAGACAGTTGAGCGGGAAAAGCCAACTTCCTGCACACTGCCAAAATGGAACATCCCATGCGTCGGGCACCTACTATCATACCCTGTTCAAAAGACGTCAACTCGCGACGACGTGCCATTTCTGATTAATCACTTATCCAAGCTCTTCTCACAACGTCTAATGGTCCATTCCCAGAATCCATTACCCCTGTGAATTCGTGAGCCATGCCCATCAATCAATGTGCTTGCTATCCCATGAGTTTTGCTAACTAAGTGTATTTTACAATACATGTACAAAGTGGTTTAGGTAAACATACTCAGTTAAATGTTATAGAAGCTGTCCAGAATATTTTGCTTTTTTTGCGTTTTCAGTTATTTTATCCATGTAACAGAAGTTTACACAGGATGATTCCTGTACATCGATGTTTGATTTGCATCCCTAATTGAGAGTGATTCAGCTCGAATTACACGGAACCTCGAACTATCGGGCTCGAATTACACGGAACCTCGAATTATCGGGGCTCTACTATACTATATATATTTTCAAATTTTTTTCTTTACCAGATTCTATATACTTTTAACTATATTTGCACATACTTTCCAAATTTTATTTAAACACTTGTCATAGCGCTCAATGAGCTTCTGTATACAGCTTTCATAGAAGTCTGCCGCCGGTGAGGAAAGCCAAGCAGTTTTTATTTCTTCATCATCCCTGAAACACAGGCTGCCGATAAACTCCTTTAGATCTCGGAACAGGTGGTAAATCACTGGACGCAAAATCCGGACTGCAAGGTGGGTAATCAAGTTCTTCCCAACTAATCAGATCTAAAATGATGATCGGGTTATCACAGTAAAATTTTGCTGTCCGCTTTAATCTTTTTCTTTGGTAAATTGTTTTCATTGGTGTCTTTCATTGATTAAAAATCAACTTCAACCACCAAGATGAAGAAGAGGATGCACATTTACATCAAGGATATCAGGAGGTAAGTGATCAGCTGATTAACTGGAATGAGCTCATTTCAGGCTGCATATCCATTAGAGAAGCAAGGGCCAAAATGGTGATTTATTTCAGAATAGCCTTCCCTCAACCATCAGGATCACCACACACAGCAAATACTATGTGCTTGGTTTACTACTGGTCACAATGAAGGCCTTCTGGCAGGTCCATAACTGACCAGACACTTTAAGTCTGACCCCTCAGTTAAGGACTGTCTGGCGTGTGGAGTTAGGAGAAATGTGAAAAGAATACTTTTAGTTAGAGTAACTTTTTACATTATGTGTTTACTTTTTCAGTTAATTAATTTTCCACAACAGGCTTAATGATTGGTAAAAAAAATAAACCATTAAGTTAATGCTGAATTATTCAATTTCTGAGCTATCAAGGTTAAAGTCTGCATTCTAATTCTCTTGAGTTTTTGTTCAACGTTTTTCAAAGTTCAACTTATTGCTTTTGTGTATTGGCCCCCCCCCCCCCCACCAAATTCATGTAAAAGCATACAATAAAATCTAATCTTGCTGTTCTTTTTTTCTGAAGTTTATAGTCAATAAATCCATTAAAATTCTTAAAATTATTTTAAAGAAAAAAAAAATGTGAAATACAAATCTATGGTACTGTTAAATTTGTATGGAATATTATAGAAAATATAAGAAGAAAATGTGGTGTGGAATTCCCTGTAAAGGCATAACCTTTAAAACATGTACCCAGCATTTCATATCTCGGATATTATTTTTTGTGGTCAGAGGCTTTCTCTCCTTTAGAATATTTCTTTCTTTCTTTTAGAATTCTGAAAATATGATTGAACACATCATAAGAATTAAAATTATATTTATTATTTAGATAAACTCACCCACAAGCCCTCTCAGTGAAGACAATGTAATTGGGATGATCTGGAGTTCTCTCTACAAATTTGATGCATGTATGATTTTCCCAATGTCTCATTGCTTGTTTAAAAAGTGCTTTATGATTTCCTGAATAACAAAACACAAATTTATGTTGAAAAAAAAAAAGAATAATATTTATGTAATTGATAAAAAAAATTTTTAATTCCAATAAGAAAAATAGTGATGGATTAAATTAAAAAGAATCAAGCCTGAGATGGGAATGTTAAAATTTTTCACCAATTGTTTATATAAGAAAAATACCCATTTTAAAATTTCCCCTGGAATATCTCGAAAACAACAATGGGATTGAAAAAAATTCTGAATGAAATTTAATTGTCTCAGAGGGGGCAATCGAATGGTCCTAAAATAGATCCCCTCCCCACCACCTGCAGTGGGGCGGAAGACAACTTTGAAATCTTAAATAGGAACCCCATTTTTTATTGATCCCATGTTATTTTCGAGATATTCCAGGGGAATTTTTAAATGATATACCCAATTATACACGTCCAAAATGAAAAACTGAGTTGAGGACCTCAATACCTATGAGAATCACCCCCCCCCCCCCCCATGTATGTTGTCCAAAATAATGAGTTATTAATGATTTTGTGATTTTGTCAGCAATCCCTACCTTATTCCGTTAAAATGTGTATTTTTGTGAATGTCTGCCGTTTTGAGGAATTTGGTTAGTGAAATTGTATTCTTTGGGCAACGTAGTATTAAGTTGCAGAAAATGGATGAATTGCATGCATATAATTTCTCGGAAATCAAGTTTAAAGTAGAAACTTCTGAGTTGTCGTGAAGTTTCAGAAATCTTTGATGAAGAAGCTAAACAAAATAAATCAAGTTAGCAACACACGGTAGATACTCTAAAAACTTCTCCAATAGACTGTCAGAGAAAAAAAAAAACAAAAAAAAAAAATGAGTACATGTAATAGGTCATTCGCATGACATGTAAGTCATTCTCCGTCAGTGCTATTTGCTGGGACAGTGTTATGTATTGTTATTTCTTTATACAAGGGTGTTTTTGAATTGAGTACAGATTTTTTGGGAGATGATAGAAGAGGTCCTTAGAAGTATTTTCTGTCATATGAACATGGGGTCCTCGCAGCTCCATTTACTTACAATACTGCATTGAACAATTGATTTATTTTGTTCAGATTCATCATCAAAGATTTCTGAAATTCACAACAATTCAGAACTTACTTTAACCTTGATTTCTGAAAAATTTTATGCATGCAATTTGCCCATTTTCTGAAATTTAATACTACATTGCCCAAAGAACACAATTTCACTAACCAAATTCCTCAAAACAACATACAATCCCAAAAACGCACATTTTAACGGAATAGTGTACAGGTTACTGAGTAAAATCACAAACTCGTTAATTTCTCCATAATGGCAACATTTCATATCATGTACATGGGGATGATTCTCATAGGTATTGAGGTCCTCTACTCGGTTTTTCATTTGGACATGTACCATTAGGATGCCCTGTGTAACTTATATAATTTATTTATTATACAAGAGTAGGAGTTGTGATAAAATATATTAATTAAAAAATAAATAAATAAAATTCCATTTAATTAAAAGAAAATAAATAAAATAAATAATAGAAACAATGAAAAAAAGTTAACATTTAATTATCAAATGAACAAATATAATTTTTTGTTGCACATACAGGGAAAAGATCTGTTGAACATCGTTACCTTACAGGACATATGACTTAAATTTCCCCTAAATTATGGGATTTTTATCTTATTTTATCAGCATTTTTAATTACTGTTGCCAAGTTTGATGATTGAATGTTAAATTCCTTTGCCAAGTCTTTTCTTCTCACTGCTGATTCTCTACAGCATCAAGAATTGTTAGCCTCTGATCTAGCGTAAGATCATCGAGTTTACTGTTTATATGATGTAGCCATATTGATAATGAAATAAAACTAATGAAATAAAAATGTAATGAATATGGTTGTGAATATTATGAATTTGGTCAGTGTATGGAAACACATGTTTATATATAAGAAACAATCAGAATTCGCAGTTCTTGAGTCCCACATGTTTAGATATTTATATACAGAGAACTAATCAGAATCTGCGGTTGTCGAATAACATGTGGAGGTATCAATTAATTTGAATAATTTAGAGCTCAAAAAGGAAACTTGATCTATATTTAGGGTGTACAGAGGGTAGATTATCGCAGAGTGATAATCTGTGGCACTTACTCCTGCGAGGGAGTTTTGCACCATCCCTATATCTTAACGACTGCTGTATGATGGTCGCAGCAGCTGGGACCGACAACTTTACGTGCCTTCCGAAGCACGGGGGGAGATGGAAATTTCCAGGTGGTCACCCAACCTGTGATTAGCTGCGCCCAAGGTTGCTTAACTCCACCATTGCTTTGAGCAAGGCGAGACAACTGGGCTACAGCTGCCCCCTATATTTAGTAAGAAGCTGGCATTCTTCTTCTTGATCTTCAAAGTTTCAAAGGCATCTGGTAGATTTTTGTTGCTGAGATGTCGTAACAATTCAAGTCTTGTTTCAGGAAGTCAAGTCCAGTTTCTAACATATGCTTAACCTTTCCGGCATCTGAATCGAGCATGCACAAGATGTTCCTTGAATCTCATTTCTGTATTGTAAGAAGACTGACCTTGATAAATCTTGTTGCATTTGTTGCATGAAACTTCATAGACACCTAATTGTAATGCCAGAGTTATTCAGTCTTTTGGGCTCCCTAGCAGATTCCTAAATTGAATTGGGGTTCTTATTAAAAGTAACCCTTTAATGAGTTTATGGATGTATGTTACAGCCATGATTTTTCTCTTCTTCTTTGTAGATTTAAAAGTCTGAAACCATCTTTCTGAACTTCCATTTCCTTAGTAGTTTGTCGATCAAATCTCTTGTAACCATTCAAGCAACCACTTCTTTGATGTAGTCATTTCTTTATGAAAGCGCTCCTTGGCGAGTGGAATGTTCAACACTATTGATCATAAAGGTGAAGGCCACGAGCTTTTACTCCAACAGTGATTGGATTCTAATGGAAAACCAAATTCCAAGTTTATTGGGTTTATTATTCATGGCTTCTCCAGCTTATTCCCATTCAGATCTCAACAGGTATGGTTATCTCAGCCTTAAAATTAGGCTTTTCATAGTAGAATATCTCTCCTTAATGGTGACACACATAAGGTTCCCTCCAATTTTGTGATGAAATTGAACTTTAAGAACTCTTTAGTTCAGAAATCTCTTCCTTATGCTCAGTTAAAACATTTAAACCTAGAGACCAGTTTCTGATTTAGTAAAAGAAATTAGAAATATTTACCTATCGTTTACGCTTAATTCTTAGTCAGTCCTTTCCCTCCCACATGTATGGGACTCTTTTCTTATTAAAATAAAACCACAAATTTCGTCATTGTAGATGTGTGAACGTGTTTCTGTATTACAACTTTAGGCATTGAATTTGTTTATTCAAATCATGTGAATATTTTTCATTAAGTGCAGGCATTAGCCATTCAGAATCATATTAACTCTCATATTATTTGTGCTTTGAGAAATCAAAAAGAAAAAAAAAAGTAATTCTTCATTAATATGTTTGGATTGTTACAGGTCAACAGAAATGGCATGTGCTTCTTATACAGGGGTGTATCAGGTTCCATGGTCATAAAGTACCTAGCGTGATCCTTTGCATGATTACAAACTTAAAGTTCCTTAACGAAAATGTCGAAAACTCGAAATTTAAATTGCGTCGTTACGTCATTTATGAACTTTCCGCACCAGCAGTTCATTAAATTCAAAGGGGCGATTACAAATAAATCGGCGGCAATTGTTGAGATTAAATGACGTTTTCAACAGGTTTTCAGCAAACTTCGCGTGAGGTTTACACCCTTAACATTTGAGTTTTGAATATTTTGCATAAGGAACTTTAAGTTTGTAATCATGCAAAGGATCACGCTAGGTACTTTATGACCATCGAACCTGATACACCTTGTATAGCTTACGCAAACTTCCGTCCGACTGCATACGTTTGACGACAGTGCACCAACAAAACACGAATTTCTCACCAACTAATGCAAACTTCCTTTGGACTGCACTCATTTGGTGAAAGTTGTTTTCCATTGTTTCCTATCATTTGCACAGTGGATCAACATGCTATGATGCTGAAAATTTTAGTTTCCTATCAAATTTTACTGCATTTGGGAGGAGACGATTTTACACTGTATTGATGTACTAAATCTCTTTTGTTGCATTTCTTGAAGGTAGAAGCAGGGGAGTTTCATCCATTTTACAATTGCAAATGGTGGCCAGAGAAAATACATCTTTCCATCACTCTCGATGATGGTCGAAATATTTGCTTGGATGAGAAGAGTGCATGCAGACTAAAAATATTTTGAAAAGCAAAAAATACTTTAAAAATTTAAACTCTTGGGTTGATTAAAAAGGCGCTGTCAAAATGTCATCATGTTTTTGGTGTAGGTCAAGATACATGGGTCGTTCGATTAAAGATCTGGCATAGATGCTGAACGGTAATTGCATGAGGCACACTACTGACGTTATCATCATGCACATCGTATGAATAAACGAATGAGCTCTATGTCAAATGAACATGTTAATGCCATCTTTGATTAAATTTCTGTACCATTATCCAGAACATTTTTTATTTCGTCTTCATTCCATGTGTGTTATCAGTTTTAGATAAAATTTATTTTTTATTTTAAATAAATGGCTCTAATTCCTAAAATAATATTTAATTGCCTAACAATGAAATATTTGTCAAACATATTATGCTTATGTTTTTAAATGCCTAACAATAAAATATTTCTTCGTAAAAGTAGGAAAATAGCCGAAACTGTGGATACCATATATAAATAAATGAAAAACGGAAAACACTAGTCCACATAGGTATTTTATTGCAGACTCAGATGTACATTTCGGATTTCAAAAATCCATCATCAGTGAGTTATCACTCACTGATGATGGATTTTTGAAATCCGAAATGTACATCTGAGTCTGTAATAAAATACCTATGTGGACTAGTGTTTTCCATTTTTCGTTTATTTAAATAAAATATTTGTCAAATATTTAATTGTTAAAGTGATTTTTTAGGAATTAAGGACCATTTATACAGTGCACAGTAAAATTATTTAACAATACTGACCACTAAAGTTAGACTCTATTTCATAAGGGATTATGCCACCATCCCAAATTCTTTCAGGTCGTGCAGTTGCAGCTCTTGCTTGCCGACTGTAAGTTGTTTTCCTATGCTGTCTACGTTTTTTTCCATTTCTGTAGAGATTTGCAATTTTTAGAAAAGTAAAATACATTCTTTTGGTTCCAAAAAATTTAAATATACAGTTTAAAAAAATGAAAATTAAAGATTCCAAAAATGTTTTAGCAAATTACTTTAAATAGCAAGTTTTACAAGAAAACAACCAATTGCCTTTTCCTACATTCCTAAAGGTTTCTTGCAATGTTTTTTTGTTTTTTTTTTGGTTGTTTGTTCAGGTTTCATTATTTTTACCTCTGCTTATTTCTCTTGTTCTTCCCCTGTCTCTCGTGGGATCCAGCCCTGCTGCTGGTTAGGGAGGATGTGTTGAGCTCATGTTTCTGTTGTTCTTCCAACAGTTTCCAAATGCTATCATTTCGCTGTTTCTGCTCGTGCAGTTCCCTTTCATAAACTGCATCTGGCAGAGCAATGTCACCTAAAAACCCAACTGAAAAGACAAAAATGGAAATGATTCTCGAAGCAAATTTTATTGACTTTTCAAGTGTTAATCATTATATAAAAAAAAAATGCAAAACATTTTAAAATAAAAAGCATTCATGCTACAACAAAATAAAAACATTAATGCTCTTTTGTATTAAAATTACTAAATTATAATTAATATAGATCTATGATGCATCATAAATTAACGCATCTTAGAATGAACTTTTTTGTAAAAACAAACAAAGATAAAAAATATTTTTAAATATTATATCAATATTTTATGATAAGGCTGGTTATTCTGATTCAATTTATAAATGTTCAGAATTATGTTTTATGTTTGATATAATTTGATTAAAATTTTCGTAAACTCTGAGTACTGTTCCGCACTGATTGATGAAGTTTCTTTGATTGATCCCCAGTATTCGATGAACATTTCTTTAGTTTCTTTTAACCCATTTATTTTAATAAAGATAAATTTCAAATTAAAATACCAAAAAGGAAAAAATAAAGTTATGATAGAAAATTTTATCATTTTTTCGCATGAACCTTATAAATGATTAAGATAAGGCATTTGAATAACTAGATAAAGAATTTCAAAATAGTGTTTGTTCCAGTACACTATTAATTCCAGCAAACAAAATTTCTTTTGAGTACAGTAAATAAGTGGAACAATATTGAAAGAAACTGGTTAATTCCTGTAAAATCTCGTCCCAATTTTCTCGTAATTTCTTAATTCATCGAGCTTTAAGATTACTTGCCTTGTTCAAAAAATAAATTAATTGCGTGTAAACAATGGCATATGAGTACAAGAATAACAAATCTATATGCATTATCAAAATATTTGAAATAAAAATGAAAATCGAGATAAAGATGATGATTAGGGTCAGTGTCAATACACACTTGTGACTACTAACTTGCAGCTGGATTTGGGACAGGATCAAAATATCAAGTATTCCTCCTGGTAGGGAGCAACCAAAGCCCAAGAGAGGTTAAAAGTTCAAGGAAGTGAAACTCAAAACCCTGTTCACAAGTATTCTTACCAGCTGTATTTTATTATTATTGAAGCTGAATAAATGTAACATCTCTAAAACATAAATTCATTTAGATACATTTCATCCACTTCATCTTCAGTATAAACAAGAAAAAAAAAATTTCAAGAATTGGAATGGGAAAAAGATATCAAGAAATCTAACTTCTGTTTTAGATGGCAAGTGGTTTTTATTTCTTGGAAATAAATTCGCAAAGTTTGGTCGGAAATTACAAAAACTTTACAACAACTTGAATTATGTTTCTTCTCGTCAAAGAAGAAGCTATTCTTCGTGGCTAAACATTTGAGAGGTTTAAAAAGATTTTTTTTTATCGTTTTGAAATTTCCCATTTAATTTATGGTTAGTTAAGTGCTTTTATTATCTTGTCCTAAAATATATATTTTACAGCATAAAATGTAAACTGGAACAAAAAGTTTTTAAACATAATAATTATTTTATAAACTGAAAAAGAAAAAGGAAAAAAAAAAAAAAAAAACAACACTTGTTAAGGAGAAAAAATTTTCTATTTTATTATGTAATGGGAAAGAGCAAATGGGTAGGGTGGGGGTAAATTCTTTTCTGGTTATTCAGACATCTAGAATAAAGAAGGGAGGGGGAAAAGTCCTTGCCATCGATTACTTCTTGCACTCCATATTGATTTTTCCCCACAACATTCATTTCTATTCAGTTCTCTAACTTCTTCAAGTCATATGTCCAGAAATCTACACAACCATTTCCCTTTTTTATTTTCCTCTCAGTGCTTAGCTTTTGTTAGCTTTTAATCCAGAAATGTTTATGCAGCTGCTTAACATCACAAAAAAAAAACAAAAAAACCACCAAAAAACATAAATAAAATGGTAATAAATTTATATTTCATCCGAAAGAACACAAAAACCATCGTGAAAGAGAATAAACATTTATTTTTCAATAAGTGCTACAAGAAAAAATGATTACCAAAGAAAGTGCTGGATGAGATGATTTTTTTTTTTTTTTTTGTAATTTTCAAATATTCTATGTTTCTTATTTTCCTATGGAAAACTGTAATTTGTTAGGTTTTATTTAATCACAAATATTTAAGAATCCTTTTTTTGCTCTTTTCAGTGCTGTGGGAAAAATTTTTTTTCATTGTTGTGATGGCCTTCGTATATTGTACTTGATGAACTTGCACGCAACAGCTTATTATTATTATTATTATTATTATTATTATTATTATTATTATTATTATGAATGGTTTGTTGATTTATTTAAAAAAATTAGTCACATTCCTTGTTTGTATCAAGTTTTAATATTTTTAAATGTTAATGAAAATATTCATAAATAATGATAATGATAAGTTTTAAAATTTGCTTATGTGTAAAAAGAAATATTTTTATCTAAATAAATTTAAAAAATTATTTTATTTTCATGAATTCTTAATATAGATAATATCGAAGTATATATGCAAAATTATATTTCAGTAGAAGAAATGTTTTCTCCAATTTCTTGCCGGAATTCTAAAATTCGGCAGATTTGGGTAGTTTTTAAGTTCGTCAAAATGAGTTCTGACCCGTATACACTTTAACATTGAGGTACTATAACTAGCATTAAATTTAAAATAAATTAATATTGATATGAAAATACAAGTCCCAAAATATTGCATAATAATAATAATAAATAAAGGATGCTTTATTTTAAAAATTACGAATTAAATTTTATTTATTAAAGTAAAAAAATAATTCCAGTTGGGGTACAATTATACGAAAGATGGAAAAGAAACCCGGAAAAAAAAATTATTTTAAAACTAGGTGGCCTATGCGAGATGAGTTAGAATTGTACGAAGTCCAATTAGAAACGAAGGAACGAACTCGGGCTCACCGGCTTTGCATGGATCCATGTCGATGTCGTCGGAGATCCTATGCGGAAACGTGCTTTGCAGCAAGGCGGCGATGCTCAGCTTGCCGCGGCCAGCATCCTCACCAGAGATCGCAGCGACGACGAGCAGATGGGCCGCGATGAACGACGACAGCAGCGGCAGAATGCTCGACCACCGGTCTGCCATCGCTCGAGGTTAAGTAGCAGCGACTCGGCTGCCCTACTGCCGCGAACGGCCGCCGCTCCTCCCGCCAGCGCGATGGTCGCCGGCCCGGGGTCAATGATGAAAGGCAACGAGTGCTCTCCTTCTATCAGCGTTCGCTCAGGGACGACTGATCGTCGAAAACAAACGGCCAAGATTATCAGCCTGGGCAGCAGCGAGTTTACTTTCCCACGATAGGGTCTCGATTCTGATCGGCTCGCTCTCCTGAGGCTCGTCTTCATTCACAAAAGATGGGAGGAGGAGGAGGAGGCGGAGGAAGATACTGTAACCATAAGTATTACTACTACCACCACTCATATGCATGCACCAGGCGAGCGCCCGCGTCATTTCCCGAAGCAAGTGCCATCTGTGAAGCGACGAGTGAATTTTCCCTGAACATCGTCTTCGTCTGCTTTGCTTCCCTCCACGAGATGTTCGCGTCCGCTTCTTTTTTCTACAGTGCTTACAAAACAATTTTTTTTAATCGCACAAAGAGGAACAGCAGCTTGTGGATGAAATAAGAAAACACAAGAGTAGCTATATATACTGCCTGAAGAAGGGAGAAAAAATTATTCTCTTATTCTATGTATGGTATAACAAAAGCTTGAAAATCGGCTATACGTCCATGCAAAGATTTTTGCGCTCTGAAAACTTTTTTAACATAACGTTTTTTTTTATATACGTAGATATCAAAGAAACCATGAACAAGAAAATCACAATATAAAACAAATTTTTGGATCCAGTCGGACTTGAAACGAGCATCAATTTAGATTAGTAGTTTGTGTTAAGATTTTGCGCGCGTCGGCTACGTCATTTGTGTCCTTTCACTAGACGCGCCTTTTTCGCACATCCTAGATGAAATAAACTTCAATGAGATTCCATGACACCCATGCCCAATATTCTCAGCCGTCAGTTAATAAAGCCGAATTAAGTTCTAATAAAAAAACCATTAGAGACCGTATATGCATGCATGATGAATAACAGTTCAATCCTTAGACGAAGGAACAATGGAACAGTTGATCAAATCTCCACTTTTCTTCCTGCTATAATGATGGCTGAATTACTTAAGCGATAAATATTGGAATATATTATTTCAATCAGATGGACGGATTTAGGTGTAGAAAAAAGGCCAGTAAAAAATTCCCAATATTTCGCAATGATATCTCGTAGTCAGTTTTTTCCGAAATATGCATTAATTACTCTGGTCAACACTGAATTTTTTCCCTGAATAGGCTTCAGGTTGATCTCTTTGTAAACTCCAACAGTAATCGTCCTTCATATGGACGTCCCACCTTTCTTGATAACGCTCTTGGTGAAACGATAACGCTCTTGTACGTATATCTTGGTGAAATCTTTCACTCTGCTCTTCACTGAAATCGGCAAGATTTTCTGGGAATCGATCTAAACGAGAGTGCAAACAATGAAGCTTGATACTCATGTTGCAGCCCAGACCTTTCAAATTAGACGGCATACACTCAAATCTCAGAATAGTTGTTCGACTTATTGTTTAATTGATTTCCAAGCTTTAGACTCGAGTTCATTCATTGAATTCTTCACAAAGCTTGGGTCTTTTACAAATTGTCCAATTTGTTGTCTAGCAAAATACCCGCTTTCAATTATTCTGTGCTTAATCCTGGAAACTTGCGTGAAAGAAATGCAAAACATTCACCGTTTTTGTCAAGAGCTTTTACAACCTGTTTCATAATGCCGAGTTTTAATATGTAGCGGTGGCAATATAATGCGATCTCGATTTATCAAGGGCAAATTTATAACATTTTTTGTACCAACCATCAGTTTCTCTCTTACCAAACTACCAGTTTCTCTCTTTTAAAAATATTCAAAAACAAGAGCTGTTAAAAAAAAAAAAAATATCGTCAATATCAGCGCATTCGAATAAGCCCAAATTATAAGAAAAAGTTGACCAGTGTTATGATGAACAAGTTTGAGGAAGCCAAAGCATTTAAGTAAAGGTAGAAAGTCCAGATATGAAAACAAGCTTTAGGATCATATAGAACGTAGAATAAAATCGCGTTCATAATAGTTAAAACCCGTCGACAGCGTAATGACCCTTTAAGAAATGAATGAGTATTGGCGAGAGAAGAAAAAAAAGTTATCCGGGCGTCGGAAACATCTGAACATCGGGAGCTTCGTCTAGAACAGGAATTTGTAGAATTACTGAAAAATTGTAAATATCCCGGACAACGCCGGGTGCCTCTGCTAGGGGATATACAGGGTGATTCAAAATTCAATGTTAAACTTGGGAGGTAGTATGGGTGATTCTAAGCAAAATATTTCATATGAACATGGGTCCGAATTTGAACGCTAAATGAGATATGAACAGAAATGAAAATGCCGGCACACTAAGATCAACAAGTTAATAACTCAGGTTCTGCAACGCCTAGGATAATGAATTTTGGAGGAATAATAGGGTACATAAAACGATGTATACCGTTAAAATTCCAATGAGTAGTTTCGCTGTTACCCAGTCAACATCTTAACACGTGCTGATTAGTACTCGCATGTGAGCACTATTACGATTTTCAATGTTCATATCTCAGTTATCGTTCAAATTCGGATCAATGTTCATATGAACTTTATTGCTTAGAATCACCCATACTACCTCCCCTAAAAGTTTGTACATTGAATTTTGAATCACCCTGTATAAAGAAGAATGTTTGTGGGTTTGTTTTTTCTTATACAAATCTACAGTTTTATTCAGATCTTGATGAAATTTTGGATACATGATCTTCAAGGGGGTGGCCGTGGCCTGGTTGTCTCGTCGGTTGGCTTGCCAATCGATGGAGTTCAGCAACTTCAGGCGCGGCCAGCTGCTGGTTGGATGACGGCCTGGGCTTGAGGGCCACCGCTGGCGGGACAGCTATTTGGGGCGCGGCTGTTGGGGGACTTTGGTCTGACCCATTTGCCGATTGACCATAGCTGGTGTTCCAGCAGTTGGTGACAGCCTCTAGTTCGTTTATCCCCAGCAGCTTTTCCATCATGAAACCCCCCGTGCTTCGGAGGGCACGTTAAGCCGTCGGTCCCGACTGCTACTGTCATCTCGTAGCAGTCGTTATAAATGGGATGGCGCAAAACTCCCTCGTAGGAGTAGGTGCCGCAGATTATCGCTTGCGATAATCTACCCTCTGTACCAGATGTATGTATCTTCAAAGCATGAGGAATGTAATCACCCTGTTGTTATCATTCACTATTAACTTGCATGTTAATTTTTTACAAATATGCAGAATACAGCTATACAGTATGTTTACTAAACATGCGGCAAAAATTTAGATGGTGATTCTTTGGGTTATTTTAAGAATCTTATCTCCTTTGATGATTTTCGAAATGCAGCCGTTTCGAAGATACAGGACAGGACGATAAAGGTTTTTCGACAAAAACAATCTTTTATTACCTAATATTACATGTAAAGCTTCGTAATCTAAAATAATTGCTGAAAATGACTACCACCAGCTAGGATGCATGAATTCTATCTTCTCTTCATTGACTACCGAACTCTTTCAAAAACATCGGCGCTCAAAAACATCGGAGCATTACGCTCATCAACTATCCAATTTCTCAAACCTTTCACATTTTCTACTGGAGTAGTGTAAACTAAAAACTTCAGATGGCCCCTTACACTAATTTGGTGTAAGTGGAAAAAACCCCACCCATTTTTAGTAATCAGAATGCTGTTAAAAGATATCAGTATTGTTTTTATCGAAAAACCAAAACAAAGCCGCATTCCTAAAATCAACAAAGATATTTAAAAATAACTCAAAGAATAACCCTTGAATTATGTTTAGTAAACACTCTGTATTATGTACAGGATATTTTATAAGTCCGTGAAACATTTTAACGCTACGGATAGTGGCAATTCTTAGGTCGATTTTAACAAGAATTTTAACGTGGGACATTCTCGCACCATGTCAAAGGTTGGAAGATTTGCACGTTCATTTTGCTTGTATGAAGAGAGAATCGTCTCTCAACACTGAACATACAGGGTGCCATTTCATCTTCTAGAAGTCCCTCTCAGAACGACAATCTGCCATTTTATAAGCTCTTTACCACAATGAAATGCGAAGGTACCTCAATGGAAATTAACCACGATGTTGGATAGGACATGCACATCAGGAAGATCGCGCGTTAACACAGTTTCACATAATACACTACGGCTGTGACACTGTTTGACCTGTTATACTGGCCCAGTTGTGGGAGGAACTGGATTATCGGAAATTAGCGACAAGTGAGGGGGGGGGGGAGGACAAAAATAGTTTACGTATCCTTATCGATTCGTGATTTCTCGTACAACTGCTTTACTGTATCCGGATGCAGATCTGCTGGTGGGCGTTGTTAGACGTTCGCGATCGGCCATGAGGACACCAAACTGCATGTCATTAAGTGCAGTCCAAAAAGATCGGTTCACAAAATACAAGGAATCGTACAAAAACAAATTCCTGATCTCACACACTCTCCTGCAAGAATAACCTTAATAACTCTTACCGTTTGCCTACTATTCCATTTTAAAAACTGTCATCCTTTTTAGGACCCCTGCGTCTTTTCAATGCCTTATACCTAGATCCTATCATCTGACTCGTCGTTACATAAACTCATTCCAGCGTTGCATTGCCTTTCCTTGCACCAGGGAAGACGGCGATTTACGTTGATAGTGGTGATCTCTGGCTAATGGACAGCAGTCCGATCTTTTAACTTAGAGCATGGTGCTAACAGTGGACCCCAAATCACTTTTGACGGACCAAGTTGTACAAGATATACCGGTCTCCGTGGAGCAGTTTGTGTTTGCTACCACTACCATGACATCCGCTGGGCATGTTCAACTTAAACCTTAGAACACGAACGGTCAGACCGCTGGGGTTGACAGCCTCGATAATCTGTCTGCCTACAAGGCCAAATCATTGGATACTTTCTAGTTTGTCTTCAGGAAGCAAAGGGGAAATTTGGACTTCGAGTGAAAGAAATATCTTTCTTGAGCCGAATCTCACCATCACATTTGGAAAACTTTCAAATTCGCATGTGGCGTTTTATTAGTGCTCTCACATTTGAGTTTCCTTTTAGGGAGTCTGGTTCATTTTTATATGATGAGAAACGAACTACAATGATTAGTAAAAGCACAACTCATGATTTCTCAAAGGAATAAAAATGGGCATCAATTATTGCGGTCACAGGCCAGTAGTAGTAACGGGGAATCAGTTTTACAAATATTTCCCAAAACAGGAGATAATAAACTGAAGAAACTTCTTCAAACATATCACAATAACAAGTAGAAAAGGGAAGGAAAAATTCCACGACCTGGAATTGATCCATGGACTATGCTTATCGTTGGCACTGCTCTTACCAATTGAGCTACCGTGGATATGAACCGCCATGCTGTTACAAGATATCCAATTGGACTTCCATGAAGCCACAAGCAGCTCATTTGGCAGAGCAGGCCCCGACTCGCAAATCAGGAATCATCCTCGCAAGTTGTGCACAATGTTTAGATGAAGTTTCGAATTCACACAAGACCTTTAGCAATATCGTGCATACTTTACCAATCGTCTATTGTCCAAGGAAATCGTTGAAGACGAATTTTCCTGTTACCTTACGTTCTGAATCAGTGGCTTTCGTGAAAACTGAACTTATACCAATTCTATGCACTTTCCTGCGTATAGTGGCATTTGATATGAATGCCGAATGGCCAGTATTGAATGATCTATCATTTATTGTATACTGAAAGTTTTGTTGCTCTTGATAAGTCTTTTCCTTTGACGTCGATCTTTGTCACCATATTTCGTTTTTGGATGGCCAGTGCGGATTATTTCTTCTCTTAGATCATCAATGCGGATTATTTTTTCCTCTCTCTCAGAGCTCCCTCCTCTTCTAAATTTCATTATAATCGTGGAGTCATCAAGGCGGGCATTTACAATAAGCTCCTTTTCAAACTCTGAAAGAATCCTTCGTTTTTGATTGTCAGAATTAGTATTGTTCAATAGACAATAGTTGTAGTTTTAAATAGTTACAAAGGCTCGTCATCATGTAATTTGCTCCTCATCATGTAATTTGCTTTGAGTGATCGTTGCATTAATTTGCAGCGAGCTTTCTAATTCAGTGGTCGATATGTGTATATTAATATGCCGCATTAATTTATTGCTCCATTTCTATGTAATTTGTCTGAAATGATACAATTATTTAATGTCCTTACTTTCTACCATTAGGAACATTATATTTCTGAAAATTGTTTCGTTTCTACCCGCATGATCTTCATTTCTACTTAAAAATCCTTAACGTTTTTTTAAAGATTTAAATACTTTATTATTGTTAGCTACCAATGACTGACAATGAATTTAGAAATTAATGAAGCACGCCGATTTTTTTTCCTTAGACTAATTCTATGCTAATCAAAGTGGAACTTAGAAGACGATGTTTTAATTTAATATTTGATAAATAATTTTCATCTTAAGGATAACTTCATTGAAGCTGTATAAATATCATATTTATTTGTTATCATTGTTTTGCCATGTGCCGTCTTATCTTCGTACGCTCGTTGAAGTTACCACGTCGAACCTTGTCATTTTTAGGTCCTAATGTAATCTCGATAAATTCATGAGAAATGAACAATTCTCAAATAAATGGCAAATAAAAAATTCTGATGAACTTTAACTTGATACATAATTAACACGTTAAAGACAAACGAATACTTACTTACTTTTCAAACCCGCTTATCCGTTAGGGTCGCGGGGGCAGCAGCCCTATGGAGGATTTCCAGCGATCGCGATCTTCCGCCATCAGGTGCATGTCCTCCCAAGCGACTCGAACCCAGATTCTCCATGTAGTCTAGCCACCTGGTTCTAGGCCGACCCCTTGGTCTCTTACCCACCGGCTTGGAAAATAACAACTGCCTAGGAAGACCAGTTTGCGGCATCCGTATCACGTGGCCATACCAGCGCAACTGAGATCTCTCAATGCGGAGAAGTACGGCTCAACACCTAAAGACTCCCTTTTGTGCTGCTGTGCACTCTATCTAGTAGGGTAACACCTCTCAGAAATCTCATTTCGGCCGCTTGTACCCGCGATCGCACTCTTTCGGTCATTACCCAAGCCTCATGACCATAGGTGAGAATGACCGAACAAACAAATAATATTTAAAATATTTTATCTGAATTTCAACTCATTAGAAAAGCAAAATAAAATAAAAGGGCCAGAGAAGTTGAGATGGGAGCTAAATAATTTTATTAAAATTATGGCCATCAAAAAAATTTTAAATTTTAATTGTTAGAATTTCACTTCTAAAATTACATTGCCAATTTATTAAGCAACCTATTGTTTTATTTTTCATTTCCTTTCAAAACTTATTTTATTTTACTTGTATTGAAAGGAAAATTTAGTCTATCTCATAAAAAGGTGGTGCTGAAAACGTTCGATTGACAACGGCTAACAGTGATGATGTTTTAGTACTTTATCAAAAGTTTTATTGCTTATCAACAAGGATCTTTATTAAAGTGGAAGTTTCTCGCAGTTTATTAAAGTGCCGAGAAGTTTCACCGATATTATAGGAAAGTCACATCGTCGCAAGCAGATGAAATCGCAGCTTTGGCAAACATTTGAGAAAGTCTGTATTTTCTTTCCGATACAAGTTGGGATGTTTAAAAAAACATAAGAAATTTTGAAAAGATAATAGAAAAGAAGTTTTATACAAGCATCGTTTAAAAACCTTTTTAAATAATCTTAAAATTAAGAAATTTTTTCAATAGAAGAGGACACAAAGTTTGCTTAAATAAATTGGTCTTTTGATTAAAATCTGGAATTTTAAAATTGCTTTGACGGCTAATCGGCTTGTTCATTTATTTTGTTTTTCTAATTAACTGAAGTTGAGGTAATAATATTTATGTATTAGCAAACCCGGTATATTTATTTTCTTTCGAATATCAGTTATATAATAAAAACATCTTAACAGAGCTAAATTTAAAGTTGATAAGTAGCAGGATGGTTATATAAAGCCAATTTATTGAAAATTTTGCTGGATTATTTTAATGCGTTGATAGATATATGATTACTTGCAATTTTTAAACATTCGCAAGTTCAATTGCTACTACGATATGGTTTTGTGCCCAAGTTTGAATAAACTGATTACACAATAATTTTGCAGGTCAATGAGTTGTGTTTTACGAACTCTGATCATTTATTTTCTTGGCTTTAACCTAATGTCAAATGTGATTGGCCTACTGGCGTAGTGAAACGTTCAACTGGTAACTATTCTACGTATACAAACTATAACCCTGAAATATTATATCTGATTCATAAGGTTGAGAGTAATTTATCGGCAAGACAAAAATAACTTCGTTCCCTGAAATAACTTTATGCAAATAGCATGTTAGTCCCTGTATAAATCGTTCAGTTAGTTACTTTTTTTGTGCAACAGGTGAACTTTGGTCAACATGTTTTTTTCTTTTTAGTGTTTTCATATTCTTTGTATGTGTGAAATATTTTCGAAAACTTCAGTTTTAATTTGATTAATAAAAATTTTTCATATCTCACTAAAGCAAACATTGCCTCCACGTTAATTTTTTTTTAACTGGGATAATTTCTTATCAGTTATTAAGCTACCGAAATTAAAGTTTTGATAAAAAGACGATACGTGATTGCTCCTTTTAAAGCCATCGATTTAAATTCTAAATCTGTAACCTTGAAAATGTCAACTTAAAATTACATTAACTCAAAAATTCCTATGCACATGAAGCAAAAAAAAAAAAAAAAAAATTATTACTCAAAAGTTATTACTCACTACATTTAAAATGCAAGCTTCCGTCATATTATCCTTGCTCATTATGCCTTACTATTCAATTAACCATCTGCAAAAATTATTCTGTAATTGTTAGATGGTAATTTCCATAGTAAGATCGATGACGATTTTAAGTATCATGACTAATGTAATATTATCAGTAACTGCATTAATAATTTATTTTGACATTAGCAATGGTTTAATCATTCAAAGACTCTCCCAGTTATTGCAGAATCG
The DNA here is from genome assembly GCA_023313115.1 of Rhysida immarginata. NCBI lineage: Eukaryota > Metazoa > Arthropoda > Chilopoda > Scolopendromorpha > Scolopendridae > Rhysida > Rhysida immarginata. The sequence continues at coordinate 10,211,021 of JAHWFO010060970.1, read as the reverse complement.
AATTCTGAATAAATCGTCCCTCGTATATTACTCAGCTTGGGCAGGAATATATAAATCCTAAATAGATTTTCCATTTGCCGTCATAAAAATAAGCGCACATAGGTTAGAAACGATATTAACCAAATATCGTAACAAATTTTCAGCAATAAATTCAGCAGACGAAGAGCAGAGAACGCCAGTGAAATCTCAAGTTGGCAACGCCATAAATAAAGCGAGCCAAACAAGTTGAAAACCTGGAAGAAACAATAAAGCCAATCCTTCCATTTAGAATCTTCAAAGGCACACAAATAATTATATTGGTTAGAATTATCTGGTTCTTCGGATAGCAAAGCTAAATGTTTTTACTAGTTTATAATTATAAGGCATGATTTTTAACTAGTAACTCGAGTTCATAAAACCAATTCTTCAAACTGTAAGAAAGAAGTAATCCTTCTGAAAGATAGACGTATGATACACTCCGACTCTATACTGCATTAAACAATTACAAGATGATTTTTTACATAAAATATTTTACATTAATCTTAATAGTATAAAATTAATTAAATTTGCAAATGCAAAAATAAGTTAAAACAACCCGAGAAAACCTCTACACCTGAACCATTGCGACTATTAAAAAATATTCTTAGTTTTTTTTTTATGTTCTTCGCGTTTCTCTTGTTAAGGAGGGAAAGACACCCTAATGGGTTTCTCTTTTTAGTTTTGTCTTGTCTGGCTGTCTGTCTATTTGCTCATCTGTCGGCCTTATTTCGTCGAAAAGTACTTGAACCAATGGTTTTTGGACTTTGGATTTCATGGAAAGAGGTCATGAAACCATTTGTTCTAAAATAATTAGTTTTAATTCTAAAGGGGTCATTCGATAGATAACTATGTAATTTGCAAAGTAACAAAAGCCATAAAAAATACATTCTTCTATGTCTCTTCATTAACAAGCCGAAAGAAACCTCTTCCATTCCTTCAAAACTATTAATAAAAAGGAGCAGACTCTTCTATAAACTTGGATAATCTTTGTTAGGAGGGGAGAAGTTGCATTTAAAAATACATCTTTTTAGTAGAAAAGTCTATGATTTGAAACAAATAAACTGATTACTTTCAAATCTTGGAAATTGATTAAAGGAATAATCGAATCGGATAATTCAAATCTGAAAGATATAATTAACAAGAAATATTTTGAAGGAATATAAAAGAAACTTGAAAAGAAAACTTGGAAATATCAATAAAATTTTCCCCTTATAAATCTATATACAGGGTGATTCAAAATTCAATGTACAAACTTTTAGGGGAGGTATGAACAAACTAGGTAAGTGCGTGTTCCTAAGCTATTTTTTTTAAAGCTTCCTTCATTTTAATTTTACTCTTTTAAAATAATTTTCTGCTTTTTTTTCAGGGAAGTACAATATAGTAAAATCTTCCATATTCTTTGCTACATTTTGCTTTTTTTATGAATTGATAGTGAAGTAGTCATCCATAACAATATTTTTTTAATATATTTTATTTAGACATACAAAGGAATAACTTTGTATTTAATTTGTTTTCAACATATTAATTTGTTATTATTAATCTGCAAATTTTTTCAAATATTTATTATTTTATTTTCTAGTAATTTTTTCTATATATTTATTTTTTTTTTAATATGGCTTACAACACATTCTTTCCAATGTTTATGGTTATTCTGAAAATATGAATGACAGAAATTAAAGGGAAAAAAAATGATATCACGAGTATACAGTCCGACTTCTGAATAAACAAGGCAACTTCCAAAAGATGACAATATTTTGGAGATAATGTTATTTCTAGAAAGATATGTGTACTTACGAGGAAATTTTAATGCACTGATTTTTAACCTTTCAAAATTCCTTTTTAGCTGAAAAAAATAATGAATTGTATAATATGTTTTTTATAAGAGTGGCCTAATAGGATAATAATGCGCAAATTATTTCTCCTTAAATATTGGAATTAACAATTGCCGTGTATTTAAAGAAATTTCTATGTTTATTTATCTCATTCCAAATTTTATTGATCAGTTTTTTGAGTAGGTGTATTTTTTTCCTTATACTAATAATTCTGAAATTTCAAATCCTTCTGAAACTTTTAAAATTTTGTTTAAACGGAGGCTAACTGAAGTCCTTTTCGGAGAGTTATGTCATCTGTTTTTAAAGAGGAGCGGCAATCAGAGCTAAATTGTCTCGGGACAAAGATTTCGTGCCTCATTCATCACACGAACAGCTTGTTACAACACCGTCCAAACCGACCAAATGCGTGCTCCCAAAGAACGGCTCCATAAAAACCGTTCGTACAGTCGACGAAGCTCGATGAATGCGATGGGAAGTTACAATTTGCAACCGTCGACTTCATCCTAATAACATTCTCATTAGAAGAATTTTAATGTCACCGCTCGTCTCCTTGTTCGTAACTGACTCCAGGATAGTTCTTCGCTTAAAAAAAAAACCGAATTAGGAAGTGAAAGCATCTTCTTTAACGCGGGGGCCGGAATGTTGGTGGAGGGGCGGGGGGATATTAAAAAAATAAAAATAAAAAAAAATAACGATGATAATGATGTTGCGTTTACGAGACGGTCAATTAATGACTTAATCGATGAACAAATTAATGTTGACGTTTAATTACATGTTATAAGCAAAGTTAAAGGGAAAATATTTTAGGTTCTGAATTTTTTTTTTTTTATAAATTGTTGACAAATGAACAACTTTGACAAAGATATTTGTATAAAATTTAAGCGAGATATATTAAGAAGCCACGTTAACTAATTCCATTATATTTACTTCTACTGAAATAAAAAAATGTTTAGATTTAAAGTAAATAAAAATTGTTAACATTTAAGGCAAGAATACATATTGAAGAGAGCTTAATGGTAATTCAAACAGACCAAGGATTAATGGTACTTGATATTGTAATGGTTTAGGTTTTCCCCTCATTAATGCCTGAAATTCCTAAAAAGAGAAGTCATATATAAGAAATAATAAAACAATAATTAAAAAGTGTATTTTATCAGGAAATGAATCGTCACCGCTTGCATTTAATGCCTTTATTAAATGAATCGTGCATTCAAGTTAAAATTCCTTGAAACCGAAAGCTTGGGGAAAACCTTTGCTATTGGGAATACAACCATGAAGTGGAGGGCATTTCCTAAGCAAATGAGCTTAAGCAAAAAGTAATAATAATAATCCCAAAGTCTAAACGCGATAAAAAAATTTCTCTCACACGAAGTCTAAAGAAAGGACTGGAATCCAAACAAACCCTAATCGCAGATATTAGAAAATATGCTGAACAGTATGCATGTTTATTCATGTTTTCTGAATTCGTAAAAAGAAAATTCAGCAAATTGAAAGACATAAGGGACCAATGGAAATACAGCAGATTTTTCTTTGGGGAAAACAAAGTGAAGGCTCTTGGCTTAGGAAGGACTCCCGAAAGTGAACATTACTCTGGGCTGTATGAAGCCTTCAAGGACAATAATAATAATAATAATAATAATAATAATAATAATAATAATAACAACAACAGGGAATAACCCACTAGATAAACTGGAAGGCCAAGACCCCATGTTGCCCACCCCAACAGACCAAAGGCCCACAACTGGGTTAATGAGGATGCATATAAAAAATTAATTTAAAAATGAACAATTAACATGTATAATAATACTGAAAAATTATGAACTGGAAAACGATGGGAGAAATGTATCGAGAGACTTGGTGCATATGTCAAAAAATAGATAAAACCTGCAGCTTTCTTGTGTATTATTTCAATTTTGCTTATTATGAAAAATGTTGCCAACAAAAGTTCTTGTGCGTTACTTTTCGATCTTCCCGCGTATATTTAATTATATAGAGTGGATACAAAAATAAGCCCCCCCCCCCCTTGTATTTTCGTAACCGAAGCAGTTATGTAAATTTTGATGAATAGGAAGTTGTGGGTGACCTATCTCGTAGTGCACTTTTCATCATACGATGTATGCAAATTAGGACATATTCAAATCCTATCTCCGTAACAGGTACACGAAAAATTCCAATTGAAGAGTTGTTCAGCACGGAATTCCGAACAAAAAAATAAATATTTCCAAAATCCGATGAACGGATCACCAACAATCACATGTTGAATTTATTAGTTACCTCCCTATGCACTTTTTTTTTTATTTTATTTAATGTAATCCTGTATTGCCTGAGGCCAACGAGTTTGGGTCCCTGGATGAACCTGGATTAACGACTGCTGTATGGTGGTCGCAGCATCCGGGGAGGGGGGGGGGGGTGAAATCGTGTGTCGTTGATGGTCTCCCATCCAGTAACTAGCCGTGCCTGATGTTGCTTGACTTCACAGAAGTTGTGTGTTCAGTGAAAGCCCACCAGGCCACGGCCTCCCCAAAAATTTATTAACTTCACAAAGACATTTGAATGTTCAACATGCAAATCAATAAATTACCAGAAGTTACCATAATAGCATTCATTTACATGAGGAAAACCAAAGAAGATAGAACAATTCCAGGATGGCAAGCTACTCTATTCCTGAAGTGATCAACATTATCTTCTGTTTTGGATTGTTGGTGATCCGTTCATCGGATTTTGGAAAGTTTTTTTTTTGTTTTGTTTTGTTCGGAATTCCACGTTGAACAAGTCTTCAATTGGAATTTTTCGTGTACCTGTTACGGAGATAGGATTTGAATATGTCCTAATTTGCATATTTGGGACGATGAAAAGTGCACTATGGGATAGGTCACCCACAACTTCATATTCATTGGATTCATCAAAATTGACATATCTGTTTCGGTTACGAAAATAAAAGGGGGGGGGGGGGGGGGATCTTTTTTTTACCCCCCGTATAAGAAAAGGATTAATATTTATTTGTATGTTCATGTTTTTTGATGTTTGTAAAATTAGAAAGAAAACGGTAATTTCAACATTTTTGTCATCTTGTCAATAATTTATTTTAATAAAAAAGGGGCCCAAAATGATTTTTTGTCTAAGGGACCACCGATTGCCCCTAAGAGAATTTTAGTAGAAATAGATCAGTAAAGAAGGCCTTCGCGGAATAGGACATGCAAAAGAAGTTTTAAACAAAAATGCTGGAGAATATAGCATTAATAATGGAAGAGGAATTTAAATTAGGATCAAAACAAAATGGTCTAATAACACAACGAACACCTTAGTAACCAAGGCTTTGGAATCCTGTCGTACTAGGAATTCCTCGTCTGTTGAAAGACATTAGCCACATTGCCCACTTTCATCCCAGACTCGTCTTTGAACATTGCTTTTAATGGCATTTTCTTGTTTTAACATGTTTAATGTTACATACATTTATGGAATTAAGATCATGGAATTAGGATTATTTTTTGAAACCGTCTTAGGCGTGAATATTTCACTGATATTCATTCAAGCATAATTATGAACGTAGGGTTATTGAAAGACAGCAAGGCCATCTGGAAACTCCGCATCCGAGACTTTGAACCCGACGGTTCCTCTTCTCATTTTCTTTGGGAATGCACGAGTAATAAATAATACGATTATGAAAATCGCACCGAATAACAAGCCACATCTCGTGTGTCAAATTATTTCAAATGCTTAAAATTTTACGTTCGTAATAAAAAAAAAAGTGCAAGCAGTAAAAGGAAGTTTCTAGACGCTAAAGTTAATTACATTTAGGCATTAGATTTATTTCTAGTTAACATTTACGAATCTTGCAGCAACACATTGGAGAAAGCGTTTCGCAATAAAATGTTACACAATTATATAGAGCAATTTATCATTTTTTTATTAGTTCGCTTAAAACTTTATTAAAGTCGCAGAGGAATTAACGCTTTATGCGAAGTGATAATTATTCTGAAGTGCGTTTTTTCATGTGAATATCATTTAAGACGTTATGAATATCATTTAATTGCCACGTGAGAGTTGATAACTTTGTTTGTTTTTTTAATATTAGTTTTCAAAAACGGAAAGAAAAAAACTGAAAAAAATTGCTTAATAATGTTTTGGTTTTCTTTAGCTCTTGTTGATACAAGTTTTTAAATATTAGGAAACAAAAATACTCAATTCAGAACTATCTCGACTTGAACAGACCAGGGAGGGAAATATAGGAGGCTTTCGTTCGCTATAAATACGCTGAAGTGTCGAGAAAATAGGGAAACTGATAAGCTAGGGGAAAGAGAGAGAGAAAAAAAAAGAGAAAAATGGGGGGAAAGCCCTTTTTTTTTTTTTTTTTTTTTTTCGAAAAGTAAAAGCTCGACGCTCAAGGTACTTGTTCTGGCGCCGAAGCCGTGACTGATTTCGGAGGACGGGGGTGGGATCCACTGATGTCGGGATTTTGAAGCAATCCCCGGTGCCTACTTTATTTCCCCCTTTTATTCCCCAATGTATATCAAAGAGAAACTGCTTTGAATTTCCTTGCATGGTCGAGGATTGGTAGCCGCTCTGTTCGAGTTGCCTGCGCGTCCCATAAATTACGCACGAGCGGCTTCCGCGCGTTACCAGGAAATGGAACGCTGGGGCGGCGAGGTGAGCGTTGCTGTTGCTGCTGGTGGTGCTGCTACATAGCCGAGCCCGTGTGACAGGCAGGCGAAGGGGAAGGGGAAGCCTCTGCTGCTGGTTCGCTGATTCGACGCCAGCGTTTGAATCAATGCCGAGGAGGGAAGCAAAGGAAGGGCGGAGGAGAGGAGGGGGAAGAGTAGGAACTCTCGCCGCAATTATTTCACGTTTCCATATCGAAAAGGAACAAGTTAAATGGAAAAAGATGAAACATCCCGAAAACTGGGTTTGAACGTGATTTACCATTCGGCCTATTCCACCGCTGCCTTTGAATATAAACGATGCTGAATGGATTTAGCGCTATGAAAATGAAGTTGCTCTAGAAAATGCGAAACTCTTTAGATATTACGAATTAACTTGTTTATAAAATTTATTTCTTCTCAATTTCTATTAACTATACACAAGTTGGTTTAGAGACGTATGCACTTTTCTCCCGAACAAAATAACACAGCCCGGGTCAATATCTTTTTAAATACTATTTCTTCCAAGACAAAACATAGGATGCCAATGTCTCAATTGCTCGTTTGGTGCCGAAAATAGTAAATGATAAAAAAAGAAATGTGAAAAAACAAATTGAAGCACGACGTTTCACTTTTATATTGGCAGATACTTAACTGTACTAGCAACATTTAAACGCGAACATTCCAATCGCGTTTCCAAATGATAAAATTGAACAATCACAAATTTAATTTACTAGTCATAACAAGAAAAGAAAATTAATATATTTGAATGCCAATTTCTAGGATATATTGCACGGATAATCGAGATCTTCAAATTTCTCCAGCACAGGTGTAATTCGTGAAATAACAATATGAAAGATTCAACTTTTTTGTCCTAACTTATTTTTGTTTTGAAGAATGAAATTAAAATTTGGATAACTTCTCATCAAGTTGGTGATTCTCCAATTATCCAGCATTATCTACATCTACATAGAGCATAATACATTAGCGTGCATTATCTACATCTCGGTTTATACAGCGCGAGTTTAGCTGCCCGAAAAAGTACCAGTTTGAGAATTTAAATGAAAGTATTGTAGAGATTAGTTGAAATGTTGACTTTTATTTTTAGCAGACAATACTTTAGGTGTTCCAATACATGTTGGAAATGACGTCCTTTTTTCGCGAATACAAAGGCGTGCTCGTTTTACCAGATTTCGCGAGACTCTGAGAAGCATGGCAGTATTGATGTTAGAAATGGCTGTTGTGATGTTCGTTTTCAGCTCGGCAATCGTGTGTGGACTATTCACATAAACTACATTTTCAGATAACCCCATAGGAAGAAATCAGGGGGGTGATAAATCTGGCGAGCGAGGGGGCCACAATCCCTAATACGAAAGCGGACGTCATTTCGAACATTTATTGTAACACCTAAAGTATTTGTCTGCTAAAAATAAAAGCTAACATTTCAACTAATCTCTACGATACTTTACTTTCATTTAAATTCTCAAACTGGTACTTTTACGGGCAGATAAACTTTGTCGTGCGCGACTTTAAATTCACCCTTAGTATTGAGTACTTATGCATCCTTTTTTCTTATCTTTTCTATTCTTCTTTTGTACTTATGCATCCTTTTTTCTTATCTTTTCTATTCCTCTTTTACCTCAAATTATAATCATTGGATCTATTTTGAATTTAGCCTAGCAGGGGATCAGTCTACTAAAGCTTAGCTTGGTCTTGCCAGCTTGTTAGTAAAGAGACAAACATAAACATCCATAATGCGAAACAATGTGCAATAACTGTTTATTATGTTGCTTACGCGTTTCAGTTTACACCATCATCAGAGCAAGATTTTACAAGTAATAAGGAAAACTATATATATGTGCATATTTTTTGGAGGGGGAGTTAGCTGGTTAGCCTCGGTTCAAGACCTGTGGTCCTGATTGGTTAGCAGTGGGTTGGCAGTGAGATGGGGGAACAGGATAGGGAATGTGAACTTGAGATTATCACATTTGGAGCTGGAAATATTGATGATACATAATTAGTTTTTTATAAGGGTGACATAGAGCAATGTATATAGTTTTCCTTACTACTTGTAAAATCTTGCTCTGAGGATGGTGTAAACCGAAATGCGTAAGCAACATAATAAACAATTATTGCATAACCGGATCAATCATTATTTCGCATTATGCAAAGCAATAACGGACCCAACTGTCAATCCCCTCAGCTAGATTCGAACCCGCAACTCGCTGGGTTCAAGAGCGACAAGACCTGCGCGTTAGCGCTCTCGGACACCGTACAAATACGTAGTATGTGAATCTACAAGAAAATTTCGAGACTGTGCACTAGTAGTCAGTGTATTAGTATGCGGATCCAGAAAATGCGGATCCCTGAGCTAATTATTAGTCCTTTCACATTTATTTTTCAATTTTCTCTATATTTTTTATTTCCATGAAAGCTACCAAGATTTTCGTTTTATTATATTCTTTCAAACCTATATGCTGCTTTCGTGCACGCTTTTTGCCAAAGTTCACTGTTTTCCACAAAAAACACTTCTTATTCAAGGAAGCTTTAATGTAGAAATTACTTAAGATATAGATGATATCTATTTCTAGTTCTACCGTTTTGAGAACGTGGATGGACAATCAGCTTTAAAGAGAAATTAGAAAGAGTAAATAGAATTTTTTTATATTTTTATAAGTCTAGAATGGAAACCCAATGTGGCCAATCGACTTAAGGTCTTCCTCCCAAAGAGAAGATAATAAACTGAAAAAACTCTTCAAACTTGTGATTACAAAGTAGAAAAGGAAAGGAAAAATTCCACGAACTGAACTCGAAACAGGGACCTTACCTTTCGCTGGCACCACTTGCGAACAATGAACAATACTCCCAAGCAAATGGGCTTCCATGAATCCACAAATCGGAAATACTCCTTACTCTTAAACCATCAAATAAATTGATGAAATTCAACTCAAAGAGAAGATAATAATATATCTGAAGAAAAACTCTTCAAACATTTAATTACAAAAGGGGACGTATTGTATTACGCTGACGAAGCCAACATGGTCACTCGAAATGCGCATCCATAAATAAAAAACAGTATTTATTGAGGAAAAGTGGTATCGTATGTTTTATCTTTATATTACTGTTTATCCACAGTTTCTGTGACTTTTTTTGCTTATACAAAAGGGGATACAAAAAAATACAAAAAGTATCAATGAAGAAAACTGATGTGAGGATTTTAAAATCTGATGTTGCCGATCGCGTGTTGCTAATGATGGTACTTATATTATAAAAACGTTATTGGTAGAACATTTTTATTTTGCAAGCTTAAAATTATAAGCGTTTTTCAAATTCCAGGGTAATCATAACAACCTCCAGTTAGTTTCTTTGTTGACGGTACAATCTATAAGGGATTTTTTTTTCCATTTATATTTCCAGCATATAAAGTGCTTCCCTGTTTTCTACAGAATTTATGTCCTATTAAATACAATATTTATAATACTAGGATAAATTTTGCATAATAATAACGAAGCTTCATCCCAATTGACCTAAAAAGTAGATCAACTAACCAATGCTTGAACTACAAACTTAATTCGATATCATTGCACCAAATTATTAAGGAATTTATGGAAAAAAGTATATTTTAAATAGAAAATTTAATTCAAAATATTTTACGAATTATAGTTCTAAAGCAATTCAAATTTATTGAAAGAGTTTCTAGTAAAATCGATGGAGAACGGAGCTGACGAAGAACTGAACACAACGATGAATCTCTCCTCAGATTCAGAATGACAATGCAGACGGAAGATCAATACTTTGAAACAACGGAGAAAACATAGCGAGCCAGGCTACTGCTAAGCATTTCGATGTCCAAAGCTAATTGCAGTGGACATTTCTCTGTCATTCCAAACATTTTCGGACTGTAATTCATTATCAAGAGCAAATTATGTGTTGTGTATCACACGAAAATAAATATTAATAATGCCTCAGTCGTATCTGGTTTAGGATATTATTAGGGAACATTTTTCGTAAGACTGAAATTGATGCAAAAAATTAATTAATTCTTTATGTAATTAATCATCAGCTTTGTATTAATAAAGATATTTTAGATACTATCTTACTTATTTAAAATATATTTTACTTATTCTGTCTTAATTTTCATTTTCTTCGAACCTTTTCTGGTGTATAGTCTTCAGTAATAACTGAAGAGGGTGGTTATACAGAGTTTCTTAAAGAGGACTGCCGGTTTTTAAAATGGAATAGCAGTTAAACGATGGCAGTTATTAAAGTTATTCTTGTAGGAGATTAACGTGTAAGGTCGAGAATTTCGGACTGCGCGTAATGACTTTCTTAATGGCCTGCACGTTTGGTCCAACGATGCCCGCCAACTCATCCGCAGCACTACCGCCTCGTGTAAATTTCTCGTACACTTGCACAACTGTAAATTTATCGTACAAAATTCAGATAAGATGGCGGGCGGCATTGGACATCCGCGGTCGGTCATGACGCGCAATCCGAAAAGATCAGTCCGCAAAAGACAGGGAAACGCACCAAAACAAATTCCTGACCTCACACATTATTAGAATCCCCTACAAGAAAAACTTTAATAACGGTTACCGTTTGTCCATTTTAAAATTCTTCAATCTTTTTTAGGACACCCTGTACATTAACTTTCAAGCATCTGCTTCCCCGCATTTACAAACTTCGAGTTCTCGTACATTGTCTTGGCTGAAAATTTAGGGACCACTTGTCGATTTGTGGAGTCGATCTCACGAATTAGCGTAGTTCAACCTGGCCAGTCTTGGTAACTGTGGCAGGATCATGCAACTTAGCTTCTTCACCTTTTCGTGGTTTGATTCTGTGAGCCAAGTGATCAACTGACTTTTATCGACTGCACAATCTTCATACACAGCATACAATCATTTTATGAATGCTCACCAGTTTCTTTCTACGCAACTGAGAATTCAATTATAGTTCATTGTTCGTAAAACGAATCTTGGACGTATGCTGGTTTGAGGTGTTTCCTTCCTTCCTTTAGTTATTCTTATGTAACTTCTTAAAATTGACATGAATAAAATATTACAGAATTCGCAGTTCATATTTATCAGTTTTTCCTATCGTAAAGGTTCCGACTCGAAATATATAATAGAAAGTGACCAAAAGCGGGCCCCCATTTAGTTTTTGACCTGTACACAATAAAAAAAAATTGAAAAAATATGAAATGCAAACCAAGTTACTTTATAGGTCTCAATATTAAAAATCCTATAACAAATCAATGCTTTTTTAAATAAAGTTTTTCAAAACATTACTCTTTTACGATTTCAAAAAAAAGTGCTCCAAAACCGGGGTTCCTAATTTTTCATGAAATAGGTATTAAAAGGGGAAAATAAATATTGAATGAAAGAAGCATTTATTTCATATAAAAACAATCATAAATAACAAATTCAATTTTTTTAATGAAATATCAGGTATTCATTTATTTCAAAGACATCTTAGATAATAAAATATCCTTGGATCTTACAACAAAATTTCAAGAAGATGAGAATAAATTATCGTAAAAATATGGGGATCGCTTTAGAACAGCGGGTTAGGATTACCTCATGTATTTTTTTGAATTAATATTTTTCGATAACTATGCATGTTAAGTACTTCAAACATATACTAATGCATATTTATTATAATAAGCACAAAACACGTGAAATTGAGGAGCAAATAAAGTTCCGACATTCACAAAAAACAATATGTCGCCATTGAAACAGATTGAGTAAACATGTTGGGCGATGGTCCGCCAGCAGGCAGTTGCATAAATTACTACCTCAACATTTTACTGCTAAAATGCAGCATCATACAGAGCAGAAATAGAGGGGGCCCGATTTTGGTGACTTTCCCCTATAGGTATGATTATTTTTTTCCCCTCTTTGTGCAAGAATAGACGAAAACTTGGATGTGATTTTAAAGTAGTCCTATTTATAAATTCAAGAGGTTTACAGACTTCAAATCAATATCAATATTAAATTTTCAGAAAAAAAAGTATAAAATGAAAACCGTATAAATTCATAGGAAATTATGACTTCATAAGAAACTACAGGAAAATTTAATTGCTAACTGTCTTTTACATCATATTATGCTCTTTAATGACGAGGAAATGTAACCATTTCTCGAGAAAACTTTGTTTGTGGAAATACATACATCATGTTCTGTTTCAGTGCATCATATTGACACAAAACGAAAAAATATTTTAACGACCGCATTTTGGACTTCTAAATTCTAACCTGCAATCTAAAGATGAAACACATTTGTATGGCATAATTATTTGGATTTTTCCCACCTAATTTCTTTGGATGCATAAAATCCAATTCCTTAAACATTTGGCTTACAACGAACGACATGGACCAATTCGCACTTTTCAATATTAACTACAGGCGCAAGGCACTTCATTTCATCAAAAGTAGAAAGCCTTTGGAACGGCGTTGGACAAAGATGGACGAGGACGTTATTCTTGCATTGAGATGAGCACATGAACAGGACAAAAGCTGAGACAGCCAAGGCGTGCATGCACTTGTTTTGCTCTGGCATAAGGATGTTGATTATGTGGAAAAATAGTATGTTTAAAGGAAATATCCATTTTTAATAAAAAGACCCTCCTCCCCCAAAAAGGCGGGACATTGATTTTTGAGCAACCACCGTATTATCTAAGTTATAGTCTTTTATTCCTTTTTCGATATAACGGCAAGTGAAAGTCCTAATTACCAATCTGTTTCTTCTAATAAAGCAGATTTGTTCTAATACAGAGTGTTTATAAACTCTTTGTACAAACTTTTAGGGGTGGTAGAAGACCTTATTTTGAATAAAATTTCCCAATAAATAGGGGGTCGCAAATTATCTTTTGATATAGAAACAAATATTTTAAAGCCATGCATGTGAGACGGTTAATGGTAATTTATGCCCATGAATCCGGGCCCAAACATTACACGGCCATATATAAGAAATCTTTGGTTCCCTTGGCTGTTCGAAGAATCATGTGGTTTCAACACGACGGAGCACCAGCCCATTTCAGTACACTTCTACGATATCACTAAGATAATACGTTCCATGATCGATGAATTGGTCGAGAAGGACCAATTCCTTGGCCACCTCGATCACCGGACCTAAACCCTTTAGATTTCTTCTGGGAACGTGAAGAATATGGTGTACGATGCTCCTGTATATTCGGAAGAGGAGCTGATAGCGCAAATTATGGCTGCAAGTTACAGTGCAGGGATTTTTGACAATGTCAGAAATTCAATGACAAGACCCTGTGAGGCATTGCTGCTCTTGGTCAACAGTTTGAACACCTTTTGTAATTTTCCTAACATGTAGCATTTGTTTATTAAAAACGTTGTAACTATCAGTATCAATTTTCTAGTAATACATTGACGAGAGAGACAATATTATGAGGAAGTCTCAGACAGCGGTTATATGTATGACGTTTTAAAATTTTTTATTTATCAAGGATTCATATGTGATCCTCAGTTTTGTGGCAAAATATATTCAAAAAAATAGGTCCTCTACCACCCCTAAAAGTTTGTACACAGAGGTCGTAAACACCCTGCATAAAATTATTCCATGGCCTATTACTAGAGATTGTCAGCATATATTATCCTTTACAATTCCGTAATTAAAATAAGATAAGCAAAATTAAAAACAAAAACACATGAAAACTACACCAACGACCATTCCTCCTTTGGTCCCAGTGTACAGCTCTCTTTAATGGTTTATAGGTTCTTACATCTTCAGAAATCTGCTTTTTGCCATAATTATTTTGGATAATTTTCTTTTTTTTTATACACCTACTTATGTTTTTTTTTTTTAAATTGTCACGTACTTATTATTTTCGTTTTGTTTTAAACAGAGCTTTATTTCATAGTGATTCGTATTCTTACTATCTGTTCCTTTGTCGTTTTTTTTTTTTTTTTTGTTTTGTGAAGGTCATTGCATAGCAAACCTATTTAAGTTTCGTCCTCCAATTTTTATACTTTTAATTTCCTCTAATGTCGCTAAAGCAAATTCTTCACTGTTTAAGCTAAATAAAGAAAGAGACTGTCTTGTCTTAATCTAAAATTAACATTAGACAAACTGTCATTAATTTCAAAAGTTATGATAATGCAGTTCAAACTGCCAAATTGAAACCATTTTGGTTTGTTTAGTCCTACCACTTCCAGTAAAGTAATTCTCTTCTGATATATTCAACCAAAAACTCACGTGTTGATTATTTTATCGATATTAAATTTTATATATAGCATTAATAATAATAACACTATTCATAATTAATCACTATATTTAAGAAAATAAAAACTGAAATTTTTTTATAGATTTGTAAGTATTTAATGAGAAGTTTTTAATAATTTTCAAAATTCACTAAAGTTGATTAAAAAAAAAAGTGCAAAAAGTGGTAAAAGCATCAGCAAAAAACTCCAAAATAAGATTTCTTCCTCGATAGGACGAATGACGTTGTTCAAAAGTAAGCCCATTTCTGTTTAAGTCCATTAGCAAGTAGGGAGTAAGTTTTAAAGTTTTTGAAAACTCGACTTTTCTTATAAGGCAATTTGTGTTTTTTTTTGGACGGGCAACAGGTGAAACCATTAACTCACGGTTTCAAACTAAATTAAATTGTTCCCACGTGAAGAGCACGTTATCTGATTACTTTTTTTTTTTTTCACCGGCTGCAAAAACTTTTAAATTTTTCATCAAACTTAATTTTATTTTCAGAGAAATTATGTGAAAAGGTGTATCGAAAATCTCAAGTTTCTTGGTCATTTGTTTGCCTTTTCAATGAAATTGACATAAGAGTAGATTTTAAAAACGATTGGTATTGCTCTTGTTGAAAATATGTATAAATTTCTCTATAAGGAAATTGACGAACACTAACAAAACTATGGATAATGCTAGAATAAACGGAAAGATGTATAGACCACTAATATATTTTGTGAATTAATGGTCTTTACACCCCTCCATTTATTCTATACATTTCTCCTTTAGATTTTGTTATCTATCGAAATTTTCCAATCGAAAGTGATATTTATATGGTAGAACGAAGGGGCTTTCTTTTTTACTCGAAGAATCGAAACAGCCCAATGGTAAATTGTTTATAAATTAATAAGGCGAATTGTTTATAAATTAATAAGGTAAATTGTTTATAAATTTTCCAATCGAAATTAATTGGGGGGGGGGGGTAGGAGACGAGGCTCTGTAGTGTAGAGCTCAGCACATATATATATTCAGATTGAATATAAAGAATATTCAAGCATATATACGAGGGAAGTTTTTTTTTTGCTCAGGGCTGTTGCTATAAGGTTTGTGCATAGTTATTTGTGAGAACATCTGTCGGCGATGATGTGTAAAGTACTCTTTACCCAGGCAATGTCCTAAAAAAAAAATAAATAAAGATGCAGTTACATTGCCACCACCTACCTGCACAGTTGACCTGAAGAAAAGATCTATGCGGCTGACACAAGATTTTGAAACGCCCCTCCCCTGGAGCAGTTGAAACTGCACTTATCAATCTAGTCAATCTTTCTTCAGTCGTCCACAGTCAAATCTTGATGATCATGCGTCCACTGGAGTCGTTATAATTTTCATAACATTCAAAATCTTTGCATTGTTCTTTGGGTCTTTTGCATTGCTCATGATGAGGTGAAGATGCAGGTCACAAGGGGGCTCATGGAACCCCTGAGGCGGGAATTTTAAAAGTGGATGGAATTCTCATCAACGCGAGAACATCCAAAGAAGAGAAGCAGGCATTTCCATATAAGAGAAGATAAAAGGAGACATTTTCATATAATGAGATAAAAGGAGACTCGCGAGAGAAGCGAGCAGATGGAGCAGTTGATTTCAGCCGAAGCAAGCAAGACGGAACGTAGTTGAGTGAAGTAGGGGCGAGGCTATTCAAACGAGGAACTTCTATTCTAACAATGGAAAGTCAGTCAACGTTACCACCAAAGTCTACCTGAAAATAAAGCCAAAGTCAACCTTAAAAATGGAGGTTGAGCTTTGCAAAGCAGTACGCTCAGAACTCTGATATGTGGAATCATTTCAACTTTAGTGATGAAAACAAGGGATAGAAAAAACCTTTTCAAACAACGTTTTTCCTGGAAATTTTTTTTGATTCATGCATTGTCACCGACTTTACGTATGTGTACAAAATTTCAGCAAGATCGGATTAGTGGAAGGGGTTGGAATATTGATTACAAGATTTCATCCACCAAACATGACCCAAACATGGTGAAAATTATATAAGCTTTGTAATAAAAAGTTTTAAGACTCTTTAGGATCCGATGGTATCAGATTCTATTGGCATGATTTGAGACAGACAGACAGAGAACTACTTTTCGAGACAATAACAAGAGATGATTGGTTTGGTTTGTTTGATATTAACGTCCTTTTCAACTGCTATGGTCATTTCAGGACGGCTTTATAGGGGCCGCAAATTTTGCCTCGCAAGGGTTCTTTAACGTGCAGCTGGCAAACGACTACACGGGACCAACGGCTTTACTTCCCTTCCGAAGGAAGTGCGTGATCTCAGGATTTCCCCTAAAAAATCCTCGTCGTCCTCGGCCAGGATCGAATCCGCGTACTCGGGCATCAGAGGCGATCACGCAAGCGCTGAGCCACCGAGGCCGATTACAAGAGATGAGGATCCGTTATGATTTGGGTGACTTTCTCTGCACAGAGAAAATCGAGTGTTGCATTTGTTCGCTCAAAATCAAGAGCAGACAGCCATCAGGACATTTTAGGGAATTAATTACCTATTGCCATTAAAAGACGAATTGATTGACCCTGATATTGTGTTTCAGTTCGATAATGCCCCCGTTCACCGTGACTTCTCAATTCAGCAATGGTGGATCACAGAATCCCAGTTTGTATATAAATTCGAATGAGAATATATGGGCTGAAGTGGTGCAAAGCGTATATTCAAACGGAAAGCAGTTTACTACCGTAAATGAAATGAAAAGTGCAATTAAAAAGGCATGGGATAATATACCCCTTGAAAGACTAATGACCAGTTGTCTCATCTATATGTGGTCCGTTTAAATGGCAAACAAACTAGATATTAGTTACTTCGATGTAAGGGTAAATTCGTTGTTTTGCTTCAGTGTTCTTATAATTTCGTCCACCTATTTCTATTGAACTGTTTCGAAAAACGTCCATTTCGTATCTTTACCTTGTTTGCAATGATTATTTTTTTCTGACAACATCTGACTGATGTTTACTAATCGTATTATATTCAAAATGTTTGTTCAACTATGATTTTATCCAAGACTGTGTATATGAGCTAATCCACTAATCAAACTGTCTATTTCATTTCAAATACGGAAGGCAATTTTATTGCAGGAATGGGCCAACATTCCTCATGAGCCCGTTCTACACTATCTAAATGAATATGAGAAAATAATAATTTGAACAACAAACATCTAGACGAAACAACCTTCACGCATAATTGTAAAGGAATTTTTTAAAATTACAATGTAGAAAAGGGAAGGGAAAATTCCGAGACCAGGACTCGAACCAGTGACCGCGACTGGGAAAGCCTGCTCAGTCATTTGGGCTGTTATGAGACTTCACGGAAATCCATAAATGAACATGTGAACTCAATTGGTTAGAGACCAGCGACAGCGAAAATCGTGATCTCTGGTTCGAATCCAGGTCGCGGAATTTTTTCTTCCCTTTTCTACATTGTAAGTGAAGGGCTTATTGCAGTAAGGTGATAAGCCACACTTGTGACGAAATCGAGATTTTGACTGTGGAATATGTAAAAATGCCAAAGGAACACACGCAGCAAGTGGCTTGAAAATATGCCAATAAATGGCAGGGCTAGCATGAAAATCATGTTACTGCAATAAGAGTTCACTCCTTTCGTTTGTGGAAGAACGCGACAAGCCACTCGGCGAAAGTGGCTGCCAGAGACGATCAAGTTTCCAACTGTGAAATATTAGAAGAAGCCAAGTGATTATGACATCAGAAGCTCTATTGAGGTAAATATGGACTATTGATTGTATTTGTGGCTTATCAGCTTTTAGGTTTGTAAGAGTGAGGCTTGTCATTTTATGTAAACAAACAAGTTATATTGTGCAGTTGGTGGTAAATTATTATGTGGTATTACTTTTCGGTAAGAAATGACATAGCTATATATAAAACTGTTACTTTCCATCTGTTTTACGAGTGAAAATAATAGTAACATGTTCTCGTACATAAGAAAAATAATCAGGAAGTGGCTTGCCATTTAAGCCTTTCTTTTTCACTTGATGTCATAGCAGGCATATTCAAATGTGAAACATCACTCTCATGGGAAAACTATTTGCTTTTCAGGCTGAATAATAAATTATAGTTCGTAGAGCCCCTGAAGAATTGGGTGCGATTTGAACTTTGTTTTTGTGATACGATTCTGTATTATTATTTTGTAGGCAACAGAATGATATGCCACACATACTTTGTATCAATACATTTTTCTGCAATAAGTTACTATACAGAAGGTTATTTTTTTTGTTGATTACTATAGTATATGTATTGGACAACACAAATTGGCACAATTATTCCACGTTTTTCGAGAGTTGAGATTTATAGAATTTTTCGAAGTCTGAATACTTCTCTCCTGAAAAATGTGTTATGTGGCTTATAAGCCCTTCAATTAAGAGTAGCTTGAATTTTTTTTCAGTTTATCCTCTCTTGGACTTGAATTTTTAAAACTTTTTTTTTTTTTTTTTTTTTTTTTTAATAATTGTTGTTAGAAAAAAAAAAAAAAGCCACAGCGCCTTAATGGGTATTATTGCATTGCTCAATGATTGAAATTTACAGATGTTATTACATTATTTTAATGATTTCAAAATAACACTTTTACATTGCAAACATTTTTCATTCTCCCATTTCCTTCCGGAGATAAGGACGGGCGGACAAAACGATTGCTTGTTATGAAAACATGCTAAGAATGCCGCATAGTGAAAACGTAGAGTCAGGAAACTCGTAGATAATGCTCTTAAAAATGGTTTAGGCGATGACGAAATAAACCATTAAATAAAACAGCGACGCAATTCAGTAGAGAAAGGTATGTAAATAGATGCGTTTAACATTTGAAAGAACTTAGAGCAATGGACAAAATTCTTTAAATTTTTCAAAAGTTTATAAAGAAAATTTTATTAAGGAATTTCATTAATCACGACATGGCTACTAAATCAAGTCCAATAAAATGGGAACACCAATACAATTATGATTTTATATCAATCCGTCGTAATAAATTGTTCGTTTTAATTTTCTCCTCTAAATCCTATTAATAGAAAATAGTTACTCATTTACAAATTATTACCACAGACATGTATATGCGAAATTCCTATCATATTAGGAAATTCCGTCAGAACCGTCGGACATTAATTAAACCAAAGAGCGGGCTTAAAATGATTAACAGTTATTGCGGTGGATAAATCAATTGCACATTCAACGGGGCCATTTAATTGTGGAGCAACAACTATCCGACCGGCCAACCGATTCGCTTCCTTAATCCTAACAGCATAGATTTCATTTATTCGAATCACGCTTGGGATTTAGGCCCTTGGGGTTTCTGCTGGAAACTCTACTTCCAAAATACGATCGTTATTAATTTTTTCAATTCTCAATGACATATCAATTTTCTAGTATCTATTTCAAATCACTCCATTAACCAATTTTATGCGAATTGCTAGATAAATGAAACAGTTTTATTGGCAATCCCTATTGATTTAATTTCCCTCAGAAAAAGCATAACTTGAGTAACTTAAGAATTTAAACCCGAAACGGTAACTTTTACCTTTTTGAATTATAAAAAAGGCAAAAAGCATTAATACCTTTGTCAAAAATACTATTTTATAAACGGAACGAGTAAATCACACCCTTTAATCACACCCTTCCCCTTTAAAGATTTTGAGAACATGAGCGAGAAAGAGTCACAAAGAAAGAAAATTCCCAACGGTGTGCTTCACTGCAATTCAAATGTGTTAGAAACCTCAGCCAACCTGGCCAGCCCAAGCTGACCTTGAATGACTCTTTCACGCCCATTTTTTCAAAATCTTTCAAGGGGAAGGGCGTGATTAAAATTTGTTTTTAGACTAATGTGGTGTTGCTCTATAGGGTAGCAATTGGAAATTTTTCTCTATCTTTAATAGTTTTCGAGTTAGCAAATGCATGACCTTAAATTTGGGGGTCAAAGTCAAATTTGAGTGCGGCAATGAATTCCCCACCCCCCTATTACCTATAAACCACACTCATCAGATCTCGCCTACCTGGCAGCTTTGAGATATCTACCATGATACCAGACTTTTTGGACTCCCGGTATAACCAGCAATCGAAATGGCGAGAGAATTTAAATTTCGTTATGATGTAAAGGATAAATTAAAACCGCTACGATATTTCTAATCTATTTTGGTGTTTATTTCTACTTGTGCATTCTTATGGGAATTTGGGCGCCGATCAACAATTTCTTGTTGAATTTGACTTCGGCTCCTACACAGTTTATTACTGTAAAATTTCGTTGGTTTGAATGCAAATAATTACAAACAATATTTGTACTAATAATATAATATAGTTATATAATGTCGTGTTGCACACAAATGATTATCATCATATAAAAGCAAATTTAAGCATTTTCTTTTGAAATTTGATAATTTAAAATATCAATAAAAAAGTCTCATTATCATCTTCATCGTTAGCATTAGCGGTTGTTAATTAACAAATTGAAAGACTAATGCTCTTGATTGGTAGTACATTTAAATAGGGAAAATAAGCTCTTATTAAGTCGAGAACGGATGGTGTGCAATTTATTAGGCAGAAACATAAGCAATGTTAAATGTATGAATTTATTATATTGTGCTAACGATGCACAGCTGGCGCTGGCATATTTCCTTTATTAAAAAGTCGATAGCTTTTCTTTTACATTTGCAGCGTCAGACCCTGTGTCGAATCACAATTATAAAACACCAAAAAATTGGAAAATACTTAAGCCGATATGAAATGATATGACTATATATAAGTAAGTTATATACTTCACAGTATCAGAATCGGTCGAAATAACCCAAAATCCGAAAAAAAATCTCGCTTCAAAACTCGATAAAACTATGATCGAAAAAATCATTAAGAAATAATATAAAAGCTGAGACTTCATTTGGAGGTTATGCCCACAATTAAACGTAGGGTCTTGTAGGGCGTTTGACTGGATACTGGCGACGCACTTGGCTGTAAGGATGGTAAACAAGCATTGGTCGGTCTATGTTTTTAGTGGGTTTCTAGTCGCACTCGAAAATAATTAATCTTTCCAACCGATAACTTTTCCTCGTTGTGAATTAAGTTTACTCATTATTTTTAAGAGGAAACTAAATCATAATCATAAACTAATTTTGTTATAAGCAGTTTTCTTAACCGCGATAATGATGTTGAATTTACTCTCAAGTTCATCTAAAAACAAAATAAAAATTTTAATAAAATATCAATCAGAAACAAAACTTATGCTAGCGCAGAAGGACTTTTTTTATACAGTATTCTTGTTTGTTATAATCAGATACCAAAAACTTTTGATGGGTTTGCTTTGCGTGTCAGTAAACGAAACGGCAACACAAAGCCAACATGGCTGCAATACTCGAACACTAAATTCATCTTCATTCGCGGTTATTTGACGTCTCTTTTGTCAGTCTCCTATGCAAATATTATCTGTCCATTAGTAAACAACGATCTCCAAACAATCAAAGAAAGCAACATTAGTGCTATTTCACTCTTTCTGTTTACCGTTTAGGTTTATTTATTAGGGTTGAAGAGGACGATTAGCCTCTTAAATACACCTATAATTTTCACGTAAAAACGATCCCGCCTAGATCCCTTCCCTCCAGTTCCTCTCTTTCTCTTTTCTTTCGCTCTTTCCTGACCCGTTTTGTGGGTTTCTTCTATAGTCTGTCGTTTGCCTTCCCACCCACCGATTGGCTTCACCAAAGATTCCCGCTTTTCACAACTTCAAAGAGTCGCCGCCGCCTCGCCTGTGCGAACACTCCCTTGACAACGTTGTGTTTCGCACAAAAGGACAAAAACGTCCAAAGCCCTGTCGCGCTAATCGTGGGTACCTGGAAAAATGCAAGGCAAGTGAACCAGGGTTTTTAAAACTTCCCCCGAATGTCAGCTTTGATTCCCACCGCTCCCAATGACTATAATTATCCGCAAGTTTTCAATTTTCCGACGTACCACCGGACTGAATCAGGAAATGAAGTGCTTATAAAAAAAGATTGACCCAGAAATTTGTTGTTCTTTCTTTACGGTCAAATAATAACGAAATTAAAAATCGTTAATTATAACAAAAAAGAATTCTTTGTTCTAAATTTTCCCCTCCAATTAAAATAAAGAAAGTAGGAAAGCCTCAATCATTCTAAAATACGCATAAAAAAGAAACCTTTTTTTGAGCTTGTATATAAAATACGAAAACAACTCGTTTTTTGGGTAACCTGAAACTTTCCTAAATAATTTTGGCTATAGCCTATCGTTTAATCGTTAACCTGAAACTTCCCGAAGTAATTTTTTTGGATACTGTTTATAATAATATTAAGCGCTAATTATCAATGCTATAATTTTGAAATATCACCTTATTCCTTCACGGTAATCGAATTAATCAATGAAAGACGATAATTTTTGGTAAATAAGAAAGACTTAAATTTCATATCAATGGCAGTTTTTTAAAAGATGTTCAAATTTTTGTTTTGCTGATTTAATATTATTTTAATTTTTTTACCTTTCAAGTATATTTTTAACGTTGAAATATTTAATCTTGGTCTCTGCCGGACCATGTGCTTTATAGCGCTTTATTACTTAATAAGAAAATAGGTCAACACAGATGGTTTTCCTGCTGATGTGCTCTGGTTGGTTAATCTTCTTGGTTAACCAAGATAACCAACCAGAGCACATCAGGTAGATTAGATTGTGTTTTAATCTGTGATAACCAAAGGAAACATCAGGGACTATGCGTAGTTTAAACTACAGTTACCTTATGCCTTATTTTGCAAGTGGTGCAATGAGTTATGCTGTTAATTGAGTAAATTGACATCAAGTTATTTATTTCGTAATGTACTTCTTGAGCAATGGTAAAATAAGTGACAACTTTTAACGGAGAAGAAGATATGGGTATCTTTTCTTTCATGATTGTCATCATCTCGCAGTTTATCTTACAGTTTGAATGTTGCGATAGGGGGCCATACGATTTTGTTATGTATTATCTGTATTGCATTTCTTTGAAATTCATGATGATACAGTTTTTGGACGAAGGTTATAGTGAAATAAAAGTTCAGCTATCTTAAATAGATTGTACGCTTCTGAAAAAAAAAAGATATGTCTAATAATAAAATGTTCCAATAATAAAAACTGGAACAGATCTTAGGCGTCTGGTGCAACTTTTCATAGGCTCTGCGTCGAATTATATAATATTCTTTAACTTACATGATTCAAGTAAAAAAAAATGGTGTCTCTTAAAATATGACAAATCTTGAATAGTCGGCCAACTTCAACAGCGCCTATAATGAAATAAAGAAAATTGCCCCCGAGAGCATTTATACAGGGAGATTCAGAATTCATTGTACAAACTTTTAGGGCAGATAGTATGGGTGATTCTAAGCAAAAACGTTGATATGAACATGGGTCCGAACTTGAACGATAACAGATATGAACAGAAATAAAAATGCCGCTACCAAGATCAACAAGTTAATAATTCAGGTTCTAAAACATCTAGGATGATGAAATATGTAGAAATAATAGTGTGCATAAAACTGTACATACTGTTAAAATTTGATCGAATTTCAACGAGTAGTTCCCGAGTTACGCATTCAACATCGTAACACGTGCTGGTTAGTACTCACATGTGAGCACGTGTTACGATGTTGACTGCGTAACTCGGAAACTACTCGTTGGAATTCGATCAAATTCGATCATCTTCACTGCCATTTTTGCTTTTACTATTTAGCGACCTTTATTTGTATTTGACAAATTGCTCAAGTATCGCTCAAGAATAAGCACAAACGAATTTCAGGGTCTTTCATTCTTCATATTAAATGTCCCCTCTCCTTCTCAAAATATAACTTAAATACATCAAACTTGTTTACGTGAACATGGAGTGCAAAGCAATTCGTTGTACACAGTCACAATATCGACAATTCTACTGAAAATTCACGTATAAACAAATTTTAAATCAAGAGACAATTTTTTTTTCCATTATAAATAATAAACTTCTTCCTTAGAATGTCTATCTGGATTTTTGGTATTGAGGTTCCGTTAAAGAGAGATAACAGTTATTCGATAATAGTGTCGAGCTGTTCGCCATAGACCAACTTTGAAGTGCATGAAAATATTCAGACACAATCTATAAATTTTAATTTTAAATTATGCGTTGGAAACATAAAGCAAAATGCATGTGCGTTTTCATTCATTTTCTGATTTCTGTCGAAATACGCCTGCGAGAACGTTTGAAAATCGTCTTTCCATATTCAAGGAACAGGAGAAGCGCTCAGGCCCGTAGTCAGGGGGGGTCGAGGGGGGTCGACGACCAACCCGTTATGGAAAAAAAGGTCTGCCTCCCAAATATGAAAAAGGTCCGACTCAGTGGAGTTTTTGAAAAAAGGTCCGACTCAGTGGAATTTTTGAAAATAAACCCCCCCCCCCCCCCCCCCCCAAGATAAGTTCCTGGCTACGGCCCTGGCGCGTTCGGCGATTGCAAAGGCGAAATTCCCAAATTTCTGCAAGAGTATCTTTTTCAGGGTCTTACCACAGAATAAGGAATACATTAAGTAATCTGTGATCTTACCATCCTGTGTTCAATTCGCATTATTTAGCGGATTCTGTAGCAATTAACACCTTTTCAAATTAAAGAATGAGGTGAGGTTGATTTCAATCTAAATTTCTTGCTTGTTCAAAATATCTTCAACATTCTAGAATCTAGGACCTAGATGCTCCCTAAGCTTCTAAAAATATTGATTTGGAGCATTAATCATTTGCTTAGACTAACGGATTGCTCATGCCAAATTGCGATAACTCTACTGAAAAGTCAGATATAATCGATTTTAAATCTGAAAAATGATAACTTTTACCCATTAAAAATAATTAAATTTTTCCTTACAATATTTTTGACGTTGCGATTTTTTAAAGGAAATAAATTACGTTCGATGGGTGTCGTGCACTTCTAGCAGCTACAAGTTGTGCGAAAAACTTCCAGAAATCACTTTTAAAATCGAAATGAATTCGTACGAATATGTAAAATACACCGTTGAAGAGAGGGAAATCCATTATTGCTGGTTTTCAATCAAATTTCTGATATCTGTTAATGTAGTTCTGTGAGAGCCTTTTAAAATCCTGCACCTATATTACTGAAGAGGGTGCTGCGCTTTGCTGCAGCTAGGGTTTATCACTTAATTTTTTGAATGTGCAAAAAAAAAGTTCTTCACGTTGCATTCGAACAAAACTTTTATACAATTTCACAATATAAACGTGTAGGAAAAAAAATAGAGATAAATAATAAGCATTTGTTTTTTGACGCCCTTCCACTTGATTTTATCTTTTTATATGTCCGGGACCAACCAAATATCCATGCCATTTGAATCAGCTCAACGAACTCGAGAAATGGGAAGCCTCAGTGATCTCTGTCAAATAAAAATTTTAAGACCCGTATTTACAGTTTATAAGTTATTTACGGGCTAAATCTTATTCTACTGTTAAATATCTTCATACTTTCTAGATCAGGGCTTCACAAAGTGTGGGTCGCATAACTAAATTTGGGGGTTGCAGAAATTTAGTAAAACTAAAAGTCCAAATTTTCTTTACGATTTATTATCAGCAAATGTTTTAATTCGTATTCCTAGTTTATGTACTCTATATCCAGGCTTGCGAAAATATTTGTTTGGGTAAAAGGAGCGCAAGTGAAAAAAAAGTTTGAGAAGTCCTGTTCTAGATCGGTAATTTTTACCTGCGCTTCATAATAATAATATCGTATAAATGATATCAAGTCGCAATTCAACCCACTGCTAAGCCTAAAAGTTAAACCAAATTTCTTCTTGCTAACATCTGGAAAGTAATTTGAAATGATAGTCAGTTTTTGCGAATGAAAAATTTCTATAAAGAAACTATTTACACAATTACAAGGGCAAAATAAAAACAGCATTTTTTCGATCATGGTTCCTTATGCCATCTACCGATATAATCCGCCAAGAATTGTTAAAATCAACATGCAGACGCATAGTATTAAAATAAATCATTCGTTTATCTTCTGTAACTTTTAAAAATCAATAAAATTTAATATTTTTTCAAGTAAATTCCTTCGTTTGTATATGCCATATATAATTTATACGACAGAAGCAATGGAACGCCACATTCTTCGTGCGAATATTTTAAACTTTTTATTTTAATTGTAATAGCCTAAATTCTGAAGAAGAATCAAATTTCACTCGTAACCTAAACGATTCTTTCTAACTGTCCACAAGCTTTTAAAATTGAAGCATTTTGCCATTTATTGAGGTAAATTCAGAAATTAACAAAATTCCATATTTAATCGTGTAGAAAATTTTTGCATAGAATGTTATTATTGGAGAGAATAATGAGATTGTTTATTTTCAAAATTTCATCAATTGAAACTATTAACTATTATTTACATATGCCTATCTTGAGTAGAAAATATATTTAAAGTGATTATCTTAGAAGAAAATGCTTTAACATTCCCAAAGAAACTGCCATCTTGAGAATGAGACGATGGAAAAATGAGAGCGAACTCTTGAGGGTTTTAGTTGCCCCAGACACATTTCTGGAGAGTCTTTATTAAATTATAGTAGTGGGGGTTATCGCTTCATACATGATTATGAGCCCTGTACTTTATTAAGTTGTTGCCACTTCAATGTCAAGGATTTGGTTTCTGAAGTAGAATGTCATAATTCATTTTTCCTGTTTTAAAGTAGATGAGCACAATTATTACAAAATGTTTGTCCAGTGTTACCACCTGGATGATGCAAAAATCCCGGGCGCTCTCAAAAAACAAGCAAAAATACCATGAAATTACTAAACATAGAGTCAACAGCGCATGACAGTTTAGCCATGGCTCGCTTTGCTACTGATAGTCTCTCCTGCCGAAATACTTTTGCTAACTTTCCGAAAAATTGAACGATAAATACATGGTTTGTAAACATTACCCTTTCTCTTTTTGAGCATCTTTCCTAGTAAAGACTTGTAAAGTAGGGCATATTTGCACTCCAACTGCCCTATTTTGCTAATAGTGATCACCTTTTCATGCAATTTTTCATTAAGATAAAATTAATTAAATTTTCCCTCACTGTGTTTATGGTAGGATGTTTAATTCTTTTTTAATTATTCTAAGATTTCGAGACACAAATTTCAGATTTAAGTAGAGCAGAATCCAAGGAAATGTACACGAAGGGCCTACCGAATAGTAGTACCAGAGATATAAAAAAGTAAAAATATTGCTGCGACTGTGTTTATGATTAAAAAATGTGAAAGAATAATTTAATTGCGCGAGAAAGGAATGTACTTAATCTATGCGACGGCAGAGGTTTGGCATTTTCGTGCTTGATCTTAGCAGATATGTATAGAAGGTACATTAAACAGACACCTGTCAAGTATTAATATATAGGTAGTATTTAGTCTTATTGGAAATTACATTGGAACGAATTATGTTGTCATCGCTTAGAGCGCAGACCTCAAAGGATTCAATATTTAACTTTGCCTAGGGCGCAAAATATCTGGCGATGGCTCCAGTTGAAATACACTTACTGGCTCGTATCATAATCTATTTTCGGCATTACTAGCTTTTAGAGTGGTATCTCTTCAGCAAATAACTGCAAATAATTAGCCTACTTCAACAAATCGAAATTCCAACCAAATTTTCTATATGTACTGAAGTGGTTGCCGGCTTCTTCCGAGTTCATAACACTGTTCGAGGAAGAATATGTTCTCACATGAAAATATGAGTGCTGTGTTATATCGGCGCTGACAATTAACTCATAACGAACCACGAAGAATACTCCATGTACATGGTTATTTAAAGGAAATTCATTGGGTCCGATTCGCAACAACTTAATTCATTCAATCACGGCCTAAGCGGCTCTAAATTGGGTTCATCTAATAATGAATTTGGAAAAATTAATAGGACACAGAATTAAGACATATTTGGACATAAAGTACTAAAATTGCGTTTAGCAAATAATCGCACATTCTTAGAGAGATAGAGAGGCCAAGAGTTTCGCGTTTCCTCGACATGAAGTAATATTAAGATACAATGATCATCTAGGATAAGCTTAAATTAAGTTGATGAAACTAATATCAATCACTCCGTATTTTTTAGAATAGATTATCATCAAGTATGATAGCAGATACGTAGAACCGAACTGGGACATAGTTGGGATTTTCGGTTGTCCTCTTGGTTTTGTATCGTAACATTTTTGATTAATTTACCATTTTTAATGCTACTCCACTAAGTTGTCAATTTAAGACTTCGTGTTCAAAGAAACCGAGAGACTGTATTCAGAAAGAAAAACTAACCTCTTGTCGACAAACGAATTGCAGTGACCAAAAATAGAGCAAAAAAAATATCTCTGCTTGTAACCATCAGTCAACGGAATACAATATCAAATACAATTTAAACAGAGCAATTTCAAAATTAAGAGATAACCAATAAGCAAACAGAGTAAGTACGTAATAGTATGACATCATCACATGAGCCAATCAGTAACAATTTTGAGATTGACATGGGTGATGATGCCATTTACAGAGCAAAATTAAATAAGCAAAACATAATTAGATAGGAATAAAGTCAATGATATTAATAACTAAACCGAACATAATTAGGTAGGTAATTAATTAAAAAAACCTGAACTCCAATTTAATTAGAATAAATAAAAACAAATAAATAATAAAAACATTTGAATAAAGGTCACCCGATGTGGAGAAATACAAAGTTGATGTGGACGAAGAACAAATGTTACACAAAAACACAGGAAGAACCACAGTAACCGGAGAAGAAGATCTATGATGAACGTCCGATGATAACAGGAGAAGAAAAGCTATGATGAACGACCGATGAACACAAGATTGGAAAGAATTACAAAAAACAATTTTTATCTCATCTTCAGTTTGTAAAATTTTTTTGAATGAAATTTCCGTTAAAAAGATAATAATAAAACAATGAAATCAAAAACAATGTATGGTATTAAAATTGAGGAGATATTGTTTTTAGTTTAATTGTTGTACTGGATTGTTGAGAGCAAGGGAAGTGTTATTGTCTGGATCTAAACATTCCTCCACAAAAACTTCTTTTCATCTTTATTTTGTTTACATAAGCTCCATAAGACCTTCGTTTCATCCGTGTTTCGTCCACATCAATTTTGTATTTCTCCACATCGGGTGACCTTTATTCGAGTGTTTTTATTATTTATTTGTTTTCATTTATTCTAATTAAATTGGAGTTCATTTTATTTTAAATTAATTATCATTATTACAACTCCTACTCTTATACAGGGTGATTCAGAAAGGTAGGTCAAGAATAAAATACTAAGTACAGTTTGTAGCGGGGAACAAAATATTTCCTATAAACTTGGGTCCGGAAATGCATCCTTACAGAGATAATGCCGACCCTGAGCTTCGATGCAGGTGTTTAGTCTGCGGACTAGAGCACTATAATAGACTAGTCCGGAGAGTCACTGACTTCTCCACACGCTGTTGGTAAATCCTTTCGCTTCAGTAGCATTACCCTGTGCCTCGCCGTAGACGAGATGCATGTCCGCCAGCTCTGCATTAGTCAAGCAATCCATTGTACGACAATGGAGTTACATGTTTTGTTTCCTCTCTTTCCTTTAAGGAGAGAACACGAACAATTTATATGCTTAGATCCTAATTTACATGGACCCTACCATTGCCGTCCGGGTAACGCACATTCATTCCTACCTCGTTCAAGT
>JAHWFO010060970.1:10107349-10180483 GCA_023313115.1 Rhysida immarginata | reverse complement strand
TAAGGAATCATTTCCGGACCTAAGTTTATAGGAAAAATTTTGTTCCCTGCTACAAACGGTACATGGTATTTCATTCTTGACCTACCTTTCTGAATCACCATGTATAAGAGTAGGAGTTGTAATAATGATAATTAATTAAAAAATATGAACTCCAATTTAATTAGAATAAATGAAAACAAATAGATAATAAAAACACTTGAATAAAGACCACCCGATGTGGAGAAATACAAAGTTGATGTGGACGAAACACGGATGAAACGAAGGTCTTGTGGAGCTTATGTAAACAAAATAAAGATGAAAAGAAGGTCTTGTGGAGGAATGTTTAGATCCAGACAACAACGCTTCCCTTGCTCTCAACAATTCAATACAACAATTAAACTAAAAACAATATCTCCTCAATTTTAATACCATACATTGTTTTTGATTTCATTGTTTTATTATTATCTTTTTAACGGAAATTTCATTCAAAAAAATTTTACAAACTGAAGATGAGATAAAAATTGTTTTTTGTAATTCTTTCCAATCTTGTGTTCATCGGTCGTTCATCATAGCTTTTCTTCTCCTGTTATCATCGGACGTTCATCATAGATCTTCTTCTCCGGTTACTGTGGTTCTTCCTGTGTTTTTGTGTAACATTTGTTCTTCGTCCACATCAACTTTGTATTTCTCCACATCGGGTGACCTTTATTCAAATGTTTTTATTATTTATTTGTTTTTATTTATTCTAATTAAATTGGAGTTCATGTTTTTTTAATTAATTACCTACCTAATTATGTTCGGTTTAGTTATTAATATCATTGACTTTATTCCTATCTAATTATGTTTTGCTTATTTAATTTTGCTCTGTAAATGGCATCATCACCCATGTCAATCTCAAAATTGTTACTGATTGGCTCATGTGATGATGTCATACTATTACGTACTTACTCTGTTTGCTTATTGGTTATCTCTTAATTTTGAAATTACTCTGTTTAAATTGTATTTGATATTGTATTCCGTTGACTGATGGTTACAAGCAGAGATATTTTTTTTGCTCTATTTTTGGTCACTGCAATTCGTTTGTCGACAAGAGGTTAGTTTTTCTTTCTGAATACAGTCTCTCGGTTTCTTTGAACACGAAGTCTTAAATTGACAACTTAGTGGAGTAGCATTAAAAATGGTAAATTAATCAAAAATGTTACGATACAAAACCAAGAGGACAACCGAAAATCCCAACTATGTCCCAGTTCGGTTCTACGTATCTGCTATCATACTTGATGATAATCTATTCTAAAAAATACGGAGTGATTGATATTAGTTTCATCAACTTAATTTAAGCTTATCCTAGATGATCATTGTATCTTAATATTACTTCAGTTGACTGATGGTTACAAGCAGAGACTGTCATTTTCTTTATCTCTGGTCACAAGATAGTTGAAATGCGCATATGGACTGCAATTCATTTGCCGACAAGAGGTTGGTCTCTCGGTTTCTTTGTACACAAAGTGTTAAATTGATAACTTAGTGGAGCAGCATTAAAAATGGTAAATAAATCAAAAAGGTTACGATACAAAACCAAGAGGACAACCGAAAATCCCAACTATGCTACGTATCTGCACGTATCTGCTATCATACTTGATAATAATGTATTCTAAAAAATACGGAGTGATTTATATTATAGTTTCATCAACTTAATTTAAGCTTATCATTGTATCTTAATATTACTTCATGGCGAGGAAACGCGAAACTCTTGGCCTCTCTATCTCTCTAGGAATTTGCGATTAATTGTTAAACGCAATTTTAGGACTTTATGCTCAAATATGTCTTAATTATGTGTCCTATTAATTTTTCCAAATTCATTATTAGATGGACCCAATTTAGAGCGGCTTAGGCCGTGATTGAATGAATTAAGTTGTTGCGAATCGGACCCAATGAATTTCCTTTAAATAACCATGTACATGGAGTATTCTTCGTAGTTCGTTATGAATTAATTGTCAGCGCCGATATAACAGCGCCTGTCAAATGGATCTAGATCTAATTTCAATTAACGGCAGCTACCTGTGGAGGAAATCCTCCAAACACGCATACACATACTCAATTAACAGATTAAAAGGCTCATCCGCTTATTTGAAGGGATAACAAGGCTGTCTAGAGACGCATCGGTATCATTTATTAAAACTTTTTTTTTTTTTTTTGGCCTCTTAATAGAAGAATCGATTTTCACTTGAAAAAAGAAACCATTTAAATATATTGAAAAAACTTCTTGATTCAAATATTCGTAATTCACCTGAACTCTCAGTTATCATAACGTTCCCTCTCAATGTTGATTTTCTTTTGTCGATTCCAGGAAATATAAAGAGGGAAAATTAACTCAAACAGTTCATTGTACAAACGCTAGGCTTTTCAATCCTCTTCAGGTGATAAAACAATCCAGTCCATCTCGTTTTACTGAAGATTCCTAATAATATGCAAAAATAAATGTCAATTTCTATTTTGAAAGAATTGGAGAAAGTAGCCTATTGTAATTGTCCAAATATTCGGAAAACACATTTTGGAATTATGTGTGTCTGTCCATATTGTGTGAACTCGTTGGATGTGTATCTGGTCCTTATACCAAAATTGTAGATCTGTTATCAACTTCTGGACCAAATTTGTCAATTGGAAGTGGTATATTTACCTGAACACATCCTCGATTTTTATACATATAAATAAGACTTTAAATTAAAGTAAAACAAATAAAATTTAGCATAGGCCTTTATAACGACAAAAGATAATTAGATATCAAATTTCACCTCAAATGCACAAGCAGAAGGGATACTTTACCTGAACACCTATTTAACATCTAACAAGCAAGACCAACGAGGGGCACCCAAAAGTCACTTAATCATCGGGGTCCGAGCAACAATCCATTATTTTTTAATAATTCATTTTAAGTTTTAAATATCCTTATTTTGTTTTTAAATTCCTTTTTGCATGACATCACAAAATCCATCTGTTTGCATGATGTAACAAAAACAGTGCCACGGCTTGTTTAGATCGCGTCGCCTTCGCCTGTCTCTCGTTGGCCTCGCTAACAAGCATAGCTGAACGAAAATATACTGATTTTTAAAATACAAGATGGAAACAATGAAGGTTACATTGTTGCTTGGGCTAAGATGATCATGTGACTTTTCAGTGTCGGGGCCTGTATTTCTCGTTAGCCTCGGGCTAACAAGCAAGTAACGTAACAAAAGGAAACAAATTTCTCTATAAACAATTAAGACAGTGTTAATTTTGGTTAATTGTTAAGTAGTAAGACTTATTGGTTTCACAGTGTCCATCCGTCCCCTTCATAATTTCTGCATTTTTTGAGGTAGAAGGTTGAAATTCTGAATGTAGCTTATTATGGGCATGTCCACCTTCACTATTTAGTTTGGTTTTGATTGGTCCACTGGGGTCCTAACCTAACCTAAATACAACCTCTGACAATTAAGTTCGGTGAATGACGTCACACCCTAATCTGTGCGAGCTTTACGCGAGTAACAATGCATGTGAATACAAGCCCAGTCATTGTTTAAGCAAGCTCAGACAGGTCACGTTTGTGCGTGCAATGGTTTAGCAGATGCTCGTTTCTTCAGTTGAAGGTGTAGCATGCGCACGTAACCGTGGATAATGGATCAAAGAGGAACACTGCCGTAATCGTGCAACAGTTTCTGGCCAACAAAGGGGTCGTATCCATAGCTCATCCACCTTATTCACCAGACTTGGCACCGGCAGACCTTTTCTTGTTCCCACGCCTGAAACGGGCCTTAAACGGACACAGATTTGCGGACATTCCAGACATTCAAACAAATGTGACACGTGAACTTAAAGCCATCCCTAAGGAGCTTCCAGGACTTATACACCCGATCCCAAAAGTGTATTGCCTTCCAGGGTGATTATTTCGAAGGACAATAAAGTAAATGTGGCTCTATCTGTTTTGCATTTTGTTGTGTGAACTCATTCACCAAACTTAATTGTCAGAGGTTGTAGTACGTTCGAGAAAATCAATTTTTCGATTAAAAAACAGGGGGTGTTAAAAAGTGCAGACAATAGATGATTTTAGGGCTTCCGCTACTTTCCTCGGGAGGATTAATTCCTTGTTCCTATCTATAATTATGCTTTGCTTATTTAATTTTGGTCTGTACACGACATCATCACTCTTGTCAATCTCAAAATTGTTTCTAATTGGCTTATTTGATGATTTTAGCCCTTGTTTCGGGTCGTGCGCTTCCTAGAGCAAAGCTGAGATCGAAAATTTGACTATCTCCAAATCTACTGTTGGTGTTTACACACCTAATTTGGACCGATTAACGGGCTCTGTGCCCGAGTTGCTGGTACCTTAAGCCGGCCCTGTACGTTTTTACCCTGTTTGTTGATTTTTACCTCGTATTATCTCATTTTAAAATTACTGTTTAAATTACATAATAATATTATCGTATTCCGGTGATTGACAGAGACAAGGTAGCTGAAATGCGCATACGGTCTAAAAAATGTTTTGTGGACAAGAGGTTGGTTTCACTTCATTAATACTGTTCATATACTCGAGTACTATCTTCGATGGCATAAGGGCTGGCCTGATAGCGGCTCTTCAGTCTTCGAATCTACCGCGTCGAGGGTTTGAATCTCCCCATGGGCATGAATGCTTGTGCTTGTCGCAGGAATGCGAATCTCCGTTATAGTCACGTGAAAGGTCGAAAATGCCCTACAAAGTATATGTTTATGCGCCCAAAAACCTAACGAAGCAACCAACTTAAATTTTAGGGTGAACATAAAGTCTCTGACAATTATCAAACATTAATATCACGAAAACAATACTAGATAGAAACTTTTTCATTCGAATCAACAGTTCAAAAGTTTTGTTCATCTCTGTACATTCGTCGAGTGGAAAATCTCAAGACAATGTTAGACTTCTCACCTAGTTTCAGAAGAGGCACGTTGGCATATTCCAAGCAGAGAAAACAAGCAAAGAGATTGCGGCAATTACTGAAACTAATGTCATAGGTGCGCGCAATCTAATTTGCATATCGTCGCACTGAATATATCAAGTTCTCCGATTATTTCCCATGCTTTCCGCAGATTAATCGTTTATGCTTTGGCCCACGATCATCAAACACGCTGTCAGTCTCTAAAACCTTCCGTTTTTGACTGGAGGTTGTTGCTGAAAACGTCTCTGTATTTTTTATCACAGGAAAGTTAACAAAAACAAATTTACTGAGTTGCTGATTCGAACAGAAATAAAAATCGCTGGTTTCCATTTTATTTACTTTTCGTGATATTAATGTTTGAACGTGTGGCGATTCTTATTTCTTTTATATTTCTTGAATTTAACGAATGTCTTAAGATCAAAAGCATGAAGTGTTGACATGCGATATCTTTATAATTTTTTATTGAAACTGATGCTCTAGGTTATAATGAAATAACCCATTAAAACCCTTTCGGAGCTATACCAACATACCGAACTTTTTTCAAGAGTGAAGTAAGTTGAAGATTTCAGTGAACTCGAAATTCTCAAATCTCTTTCTCCAGATGTGAATTCATAAAAGTAGTTGCCGGATAAAAAAGAACGAATTTTACGGACACGAGAACGTACTCAAAATCTGGAACGAAATGACCCATGTTACTACTGTTGGAGTATATGTGGAGTTACGTATTAAAAGATTGTGTACCTAAATCGCCCATTGAATTTTATAATAAAAATAAATTTACATAAATAAAATCTTCTCTAAGTTATGGAGCCGACCTGGATGGCTTAGATATATTGGCCTTCATTGCTCAGGAACCTTTTTCTCGTCAAAAAGGCACGATTTCTGTTTTGTGTATGACTCAAGTGTACCAGCAGGTGGGGATCCTGCCACATGTTGAAACTGATAGCATAACAACTCGCGCAATATGATCACCATGTGTGGTTCATAGGCAAGAAAGGGACCATATGGACGTTTGTGCTTCTCTTAGATTTAAGATTGTTGACAGATATATTAGTATTTTAAGCAAAACAGTAATGGTATTGGGGGAGGGATAACGCTATATTGCAAAGCCATTATAAATACAATGTTAAGCGCTTGTATTATAAACGAAACATATGTTGCAATTTCCTTGAATACAATATTAATGTCACATAATAATAAGTTCGTTTTTGTTATAAAAATAAAAATAAATGAAACAAGCTAAAGTCAAAGGTAAATAATTTTTTAATCAATTATTCACAAATATGATCTCAATTCTAACTGTACCATAGTATATTTTTTAATGATATGTAGCAAATTCACTGGTGAAATTAATAATGAATCAAAAAAGTCGATATTAATCACCATCCACATATTTACAGATTAAAACACGAAGATTTTAATAATACAAAGTTCAATATTATACTTGACACTGCAAATATGTACATTTTCAAAACAGTGAGATTCTCCCAGAATTTGGTCAAGGATCACAAAAATATGAAGTACAAATTTTACAATTTTTTTTTTTTTTCCCAGCACAACGTATATACTTTTTTTTCTCTCTAGCTTTGAGACTAAAACTAACATAAGTCTATGTGCTGTTTTCTTACAGTTATTTATTCACCTTTATACAAGTTTAAGTTTGAAAATTATCAACAAACCAAAGAAAATAAAAGAAAACCAAAAATCCATTTTCTCCACTACTTTTTGCAATTAAAATATAAGCAAAAATAGAGTAGCATAGAAGAGTGAGAGAAAAAAAATTTCAATATTTTTTATTTTTTTATTCTTTTCAAAAATTAAAATAGCTATTTTAAAATATATATATAATCGGAAATTACAATTATAAACAATTTATTTTTTTTAAATTACACTTTTAAGAAGAAAAAAATCATTTTATTGAGCAAGGGTAGTTAAGAGGAGTAGTATGCATATCACTTTGTATTTTCTATTATTATTATTTAATGGTAATACGAATAAAAATGGATGAAAATTATTGGTTAACAGCATAAAACTATATCGAATTTAATTCGATTCGGATATATACCCAAATATTTTTTGTACAATTTCAGCCCATCGCTCGTTAGTTTTAAGGAATACAACATGGGCACTGATGAGTCCGGACACCTCCACAGGGTGAAAAGATTTCATGACTTAAAGACTGAAAACATAAGACATAGAAGAAGGAAATGAGACATATTTTTTGATATGCACACCCGCGAGTGTCTGGACTAATTGCATCAAGGAAAAAGTGATGGAGGTCCTACGAGTAGAATTACACCCGTGAAGGCCGCTCATACAGATCTCTAAAAGTGCCTATAATGTACCGTGCATATTAAAAGCAGACTGGTTAGTAACAATGTTACATCCTAATTTTCAAATCTCTACGACATTAACGATAACAAACTTCAAGCGGAACTGAATGTGTGTGGTTGAAATCATGGTTTTTGAATTTGAGCATCATGAAGCGGAACGCATAAATGGGGATGCGAATGGGGGATGGACGACTTTCGGTACAAGAGTCGCCATCGGGTGACAGAGAACAGGAAACAAAGAAAACACAGCGGAACATAAAAAGCAAGAAATTAGCTTAATGAAATTGTTGGAGCTTTTTTTTCTGACATTATTAACGTTGTGTATGGATTTAATGTAATTTAATGTAAGAATCAAAATCAAATCATTTAGGTTTAATTTTTAATTTGAGATACCATTTACCCTTCAATATCTGAAGTGAAGTTATCATTATTATTAACAATGTTATTGATGATATCGAATCATGGAAGTTCGTTTCGTCAGATCAGGGTTGTAAATCGTTAAAATTGTCAACACAATAATGATTTGTCTAAATTTATACTTTTTTTTTTTCTTTCTTTAAAATGATATTTTAAAACTAAAAACAGCCTTAACAAGAAGCATATCAACAAATATTTACGAAATGTTCATCATAATCAACATATTTTACGAATAAATAAAAATACTTTGAAATCCACCAACTCAGAAGGATTAGAATACACGTACGTACAAACAAATGAGAATGCAAATAAGTAAACCCAAAGGCACAATATCAATACTTTGTAGAAAAAGAGTGACGAAAAACCCTGTTTAAATTTCACTAACAATAGAACCGAGTTCCAGAATTTTGTGTCTTATCTCGTTTTTTCTCCCACTTCCAAAATAGGACAATTGCTATTTATATTGGATTAGATCCATACAAGAAATTCTCTTGGAGATGATATAAAGGCGACTCGCTCGAGTCTGAAATTTCGGAATCTCCTGGATTCATTATTCACTGAAAACTAAAATGCTAATATGCACATTTTAATTGTTCTACCTACCTGTGTGTCTGTGAAAGAACAATTTATCTTTACCGAAATTAATAATAATAATAATAATAATAATAATAATAATAATAATAATAATAATAATAATCTAGAAAACATAAAAAACAAACATTATTTAAAAAAAAAAAAATCATTAAAATTTTTAGATATTATTTATAACTCCAAAATGTCATTTTTTTCGGGGTTTTTTTTTTTTTTGTTTTTTTTTGTTTGTTTTTTTTTTTAACATTTTATACACAGTCTAGGAAAAAATCACGTTAAATTAGAATCGCAATTTTCCAAAAAACATTTAAAAATTTTGGAGCTTCACGTTTTTAAATAAATAAAAATGAAACATCTTTGAGCTTCTTAATAAAATGATCATTGGTTCTTTCTTATGAAATTCCTAAGGTCTACGAAGTAATTATTGCTACAAGTTCAATTATACAATCATCTTCATAAAAAAATATGAACACATATCCTATACATTTTTCAATTTCCAGCTATCCTCAGTGTTGTGGTATATTGTTATCTGTTGTAAAAAAAAAAAAGTATAAAAGAATTTTATTACAAGAAGAACTAAAAATGATGTAAGTGATAATTTTTGGTGGGAAAATAAAGTTTCAAGAAAAAAAAAGTTTCAATTTTTAAACAATTTTATTTGAACAGAAAATCAAACACATTTATCATAATATCGCAGACATTATTCATTAACTAGAATTCCACCTGTCACAAGACTGATGTCAACTGTACAGGTTGAAGGGTAAAGAAATGAAAGTGGAGCATCAGTATTTTTCAAACTGAATATTCTGCAATAATATATTGTTCATTTTTCAACATTAAACATTTTTCAATTTATTTATTTAATTCACAACAATGACTGAGTATTATCTTACCACAACAATTCCTAGCTTTTGTTGGATAGTT
Source organism: Rhysida immarginata (assembly GCA_023313115.1). Lineage (NCBI taxonomy): Eukaryota > Metazoa > Arthropoda > Chilopoda > Scolopendromorpha > Scolopendridae > Rhysida > Rhysida immarginata. The sequence continues at coordinate 10,171,293 of JAHWFO010060970.1, read as the reverse complement.
ATAACTTTCTTTGTTGGCCTCCTACAAACAGATGCCTCGGACAGACAGATAAGAGAATTATAGTATTAGATAGTGTGGTGGTATTCCAGCCTGTGGTGGAACTCGTGGAAGAATAATTTGCAAGTATTTCATACCATCAGCAATGGCATCGAGAGGTAAGAAAGCTAAACCATCGATCATACCACAAAGGAGACGAAACTGGTCATCGTTGTTGTTGCTGTACCGAAACTGTCAGGCCAACATATCCTAGAAAGAAAGCTTTCAACTGAAACAACCTATACTGTTGGTTCATCATAAGTCGACCAAAAGTTTGGCTTATTATTGGTAGAAATACGATTAACAATGATCAAATTATGATGCTGTAACAATGTATGACGTTTTTAGTTGGAAGGCTTTCTTTCTAGGAGGTATAAGATGGTGGAAGCATCCTTGGCTCCGCACATTGCGCCATAACACTGCAAGAACAGCTCTCAGTACCCCTTTTTCGAATTTAGTCATTACGGTCTGCATACTGATATTATAGTTCCCAGCAACACATTTATCGAACACTTGATCGTTTAACACAGTTTCACCCAGCTTGATTTTGCAAGTGCTTCTTGGTATACATGTATCCTTCCTAGCAGATCTTTCCACCACCCTTATTGCTTTTGATAATATCCATAGACAATAATAGAGAAAATAAAAAAAATATATTTTCAAAATACTTATTCAGCTGAAGTTATGAAAGTTTCCAAAACTGAACTAATGAGGCCTTAATATTTAAGGTTTGCATAGCTTTAATTCTCAAGTTAAAACTTAAAACTTTTTTCCTACATTTGATGATAAAAGGCATGACCAATAAGTAGAGAGAATGATGAAATAAGTCTTACATTGAGTAGGCCTCACAAGGAAACTGTTTACAATCCTTCAAAATAGTCCCCATGGTATACTAAGTGTACCTCTGACAACGTGTATACAAATTGTCGAAAGCTCTTGAAAACTCCTCCACTGGTACAGCTTTCAATGCATATTTCCGTGTCATTGAATATGCATAATGTCTGTAAATCTTTGCCCCTTTTAGAGCCACTTTGAGTTTAGGAAACAGAAAAAAGTTCAGTGGTGACAAATCTGGGGAATACAGTGAGTGTGACAATTCAGTAACCTGATGTTGAGCTGGAAACCACTTTACAAGCGTAGCAGTATGCAGCCGTGCATTATCGTGCAAGAGAAACCAAGAGCCAGGTTGCTTCAGATGTGGTCGTACACAATGAATACGAGGCAAGAGTCGATGAAGTCACCACAACATTCCTTTCGCCTGCTGATTTACCCAATTTATACAAGAATTTCGAATTGATCCTTTGCTCTATTACCATCACACAGACAAAAGTCGATAATAAATGTATCAAGGCTCACAGGCACACGAAACCATGGCTTACTGTTTGAATATTACAGAACAGAAAGTGTCACTGATAATCGGGCTGTTCCCATTTTCAATTTGAGAGGTGGCTCACCCTACTTATTGGTCACACCTGTATATTTTTTCACCTGACAAGGAAACATTACACAGTGCACCTTTGAACACCTCTATTTTTATGCTTGAAGAAGAGTTGAAGGGTATTGATGAAATTTTGTGTGTATGATGCACATAATTTAACACAAAAGAGAAATTTTCTAAAATGTGTATTGTCGAAGAGATATTGTCGAAGCATGAATGAATTTTTCAAAGTATTTTTCATTACCAAGTAACAAACCTGTTATTTTTTTAATTATTTAATTTGCTATATTGGCAAAGCAATAAACTACAGAGACTGGTATTTGTTAAAAATATTCTTAATGCAATTAAAAAATTTGCATGTCACATTAGCAGTATTCCCAATGGACCAGTAACAAAGCACATGCATTAAGTGCAGATTTAAACTTTGGAAATTTTCCTATTCATCGATATCTTACAATTTGTTCCTTCATTTAGATTTACCCTTTACTTGGCTTCTTGTTTTATACCAGTTTCTATGAATATGTTTGCTTAGTCAGCATGTTCAAGCATTCACTACCACTAATTTACTTTAAAATGTGCTGGCAAATACAGCAATAATTTCGAAAACTAAAATAAATAGATGAAAACTAAATGAAAATTCATCATAAGTGAAAACAGCACATTTTATTTATTAAAATATGCAAAAAAAGGTGCCAAATGATTTGTTTGGCATTAAAATTTTGTTAGTGCTGGCATTTACCAGTATATTGATATTTCAGCTTTGTTCTTGTTTTAACATTTCATCTTTCAATTATGTGTAGATGATCTTAAAGTAAATTTAAAAATTATAAAAAAAAGTTATTTTTCATTTAAAATCACCAATATCTCACTTTGTCATTTTCAGGTAGCATGCACAGGCACCATTCATTAAGACCACAAAGCAATCACCTCTCAACCATGATTTAGAGGGGTAAGTCCTTAACTTCAGGACACACAGGACATGATGTTTGGGAGCCTCTTTTGTAAACTTTGAATACATCTATAATAGACATCTTTGAATCAATATTTTGCTTCTAAGATTGAGTTTATGAATTGAGTCCATAATGAATTGTTTCAACATCATTGTTGACAAACATTTCCATAGATGAACCGTTAATTTAAAATTTTTAAACTGCCAAAATTGGTTGAAATATTGTTCTGGTTTGTGAAACAATAAAAATGCAATTTATAAGTATTGTTGTAATTTTTAAAAAAAAAATTTACATTTTTGAGTCATGAGTCTAGAAGACAAATATAAATCAAACTGTCTTCATTCGATTATGATATGATTTTATTTACTGTGTTCATAATTGAATGCAGAACAAGTGTGTAATTGGAAATTGGTTCTTATTTGTTACGATTAATGTGTATAATCAGGGATCAGAATATTGTTCTTTTTATTTCTTGATTTGTCCAGAAATTTCACCCTTTGAAGAAATAAAATTCTTGGGCAAAAATGCATGTTTATATAGTTTTTTGGATTTTAAAATTTCAAATAAGAGATTGTAAATCAGTATTATATAATTTTTGAATGGTCTGCCTATTTTCATCCACAGTATAAACATGGATAACAAATTATTGTTTGTTAGCCTTAGCAATGATGACTCCTATACCCTTAGCATTGTATATGCTATGTTGTCTCTCCTTGTGACAACAATGAAAACATTTCTTTTTTTTGTCCAATGAGGTGCTGGCAATATTTGAAAATGACAAAATAAGATTAAAGTGTAATATTATTGATAAAATACAAGAAAGAAAATTCCATAGCGTGGATTCGAACCAGGAACCTTCGACCGAATTTTCGTTCCTATTTTTCATCAATAAGAGCAAAGGCATATGATTAAAACCTCTTTAATGAATATTATACCTTAGGAAAGATAGTCCTAGCCTGCGGACTAGGTAATCTGCTCTAACCAAGCCTAAAGGAAATGTAAATAGCGTACTGCTTTCATGTCCGCAGTGGCGCAATTGGTAGCATGAGCTGAAGGTTTCTGGTTCGAATCCAAGCTGTGGAATTTTTCCCTCTATTTTTCATCAGTAATTTAACATCTGAGGTAAGGCATGTAATTAAAACCTCATGGACCCATCTTGAGCTATTCTTTAAGTGTAGGTCCTGGGTGTTGTTCCCCATGTGCTCAGACATGTACATTAAGGGATATGATTCTGTTTGGCATTCAGTTAGGTTTGGTTCATAAATCTTAATTAATGATAGTGAACATCAATAAAGACAAATCAGATGAACAAATCATCTAGTTATATGAATATTCTGGATTTGCCCAAATTCATGCCCTGAGATATCTAGACATTGATAATAACAGATACACAAACGTATTGACATTTGAAAGAAATGTACAAGCTCTCTTTTTATTTTGGATTGAATTCTTAATTAAAACATTTATAAACATTTATGACTCCCTGTATCCGAAACTATGGTATACATTTACAATGCAAAAGTAATGTTGAAATGTATACTATAGTTTCGGACAGAGGGAGTAACATAAACAATGTAAATGGACTGCCTATTTGCATTGATTTCATTGGCAGTGACAAATTAAAATGTTCGAATGATTATTCAAATTTTTTAAAACAAAATGTTTCTAAAAGCAAAAACTTATGGCAAATTTTACTAATGTTTATACCTGATGAATTAGTTTCCTCTTGGGTTTCATCAGCTAAACTTATTCCATTTCCTGAAGGATGGCTCATGAAATCCTTTACTGGCAGCACATGTTCATTGCATCTGCCTCTAACTCTTTCAGGAGTATTTAATTTTCCACTACAAGTGGCTGGAATCATCTTAAAACTGCAATCAGGTGGTAGAATACATTCTTCTAAAAGAGAACGGTCTAGCATTTGATATTCTCGCCCTGAGCGTGGACGAAGTGTACTAGTAGTTGAATAATTAGACCGAGAAATGTCTTCGATTCGTGCTGTGTCACTGCTTCCATGCGAAGAAAGAGATAATGTTTCAAAGTAGTCACTCATATCAGATGTTGTGCTGCTAGTGCTTTTAGAATCAATATAAAACTGCTGATTTAAAATTTCTTGATTAGGACTAGAACATCCATCTGTTAAAAAAAACAAAAAAAAAAAACAAAACCATCATTAGTAAATAAATAGTGAAAGATGTCTAATACAGTAGGTTCAAATATTATGTTGAAAAAAGGAAAGACCAGAATCTCATAAAGACTTACTGTTCTCCTGTTAACATATACACTATAATATAACATATAATCAAAGGATTTGGATAGTAAAAAAAATTGCACAAGGGCAATATGCACATTATGGTATAAGACAAATGATTATAACTATACTATTATACAGGGTGATTAATAATTCAATGTACAAACTTCTAGGGGAGATAGTATGGGTGATTCTAAGCAAAAAAGTTCATATGAACATGGGTCTGACTTTCAACTACTCATTGGAATTCGATCAAATTTTAACTGTATACAGTTTTATGTACCCTACTAGCTGAAAACCCGGCATCGCCCGGGATTTTACTTATCCTCTTGTTGGATTGACCTGCCTGAGATTAAAATATCCATTTTCACCAGTAGGAAATATCACTGGATACTTTAGATCTCATCTTTTCTTTCGAAGTTTCCCTTGCCCCTGACGTAGAAGTTCTTATATCCTCCTGCCCCAGGCGTAGCTCCCGTTGTTCAGATGTTCCCGATGCCCATTTATCTTTAAGCTGCAGAGTTTCCTGACCAATACTCGTTCTTTCTCTTTCCTTTCCAAACACACAAACAAATACACAAACTTTTGCCAGTCATATGGACATTTGTTAGAGGGCTCAAAGGAGACATGTGTTTCTCCTTTGCCTCCTCGATAGACACTTCCCTATCCTTATCGTCTGCTATACTCATTTTATGTTCAATAGCATAAAACGAATATTTTGTCATTGCATCATAATTTTATGCTCATTCTATCCTGCTATCCTATGCTCGAGTTTTTGAAAATAAAGTTCGGAAGTTGGTACATCTGCTCACGAAATGTCAAATATTGGCGAGACTCAGCGGCTTTTACGTACATCTTTTACTGTCGCTAAAAGAAAAATTGCCTCCCAACCAAATTGACGATATTATTACTGCAGAAATTCCTGATGTCAACAGTGGCAAAAAACTACATGACACAGTTGTCAAAAACATGATCCACGGGCACACAACAAAAACAATCATCCCCGTGCATGAAGGACTGAAAGTGAACCAGGAAGTGCCCCCCGGGTGCTTCTAATGCTATTTATCTCCAATCGTACAAAATTTGAATAAAACCAAACCTCAGTACCTATTCACAAAGCAAAAATAAAATTAGAATTGCAAAGCAAATCAAAGTCCGTGAGAATAGCCAAAACGTATTAATATCAATACGAAACCAAACAGCAATAGCATCGCAAATTAATCAAACCTAAACCCGTAAAACACAGATGATAAACATCAATAATTATACGACAGGTAACCCCTTAGGGCCTAGATCAGACGTGTCAAACAATAACGTTAAGATGAAGTACGGCAGACATGACCTAAAGCACGTTTTAAACACAGTTTAATTCTTATATTGTGGTTTTAAAGTTAAGGCAGTACCATCTATTGACAAAGTTCAGAACTAAAGTGTTATTATGGTAACATTTAAGTTATTAGGTTTGGTCACTTCACAAAATATTGGGCAAACCTATCCAAAGATCGGTAAACGGTATGGTATTAATTTATCTAATCGCTATTTGCCTTTATTCTTTAAGCCACTGTTGAAAACTGTGATGAATAATAAAAATTCTAAGTAATGGTTTAAAATAATTAGGTTGCAATAACTGAATGAAAATACTTTTTTAAAATTTGAAAATTGACATTTCAAAAATCAGAGAAATCATCATATAATTTTATATTCAGATACATGATTTTACTTTTCAGTAAAAACCATGTTTTCAATGAAAGGACATTTTAAAGAAGAAGAAATCTCTTTGCTATCCAAAGTTTATTATACAAATACAAATATTGCAACAATTAAAATTCTTCTGCACATCCTGAGTGTAACATTAATACTGTCGTAACAATCGAAACAATTCCTTTTGGATTAGCCAATAGGATCGCCTGAAGCTACACAGATACAAACATACAGACTTTTGGTTTTATATATATAGATTATTCCTCCAAATTTCATTATCCTAGGTGTAATAGAACCTGAGTTAACTTGATGTTCTTGGTGGCAGCAATTAATTTATTTCTGTTTATATCTCAGTTATCGTTCAAATTCGGACCCATGTTTATATGAACTTTTTTGCTTAGAATCACCCATATTATCTCCCCCAGAAGTTTGTACAATGAATTCTGAATCGCCCTATATAGTACAGAGACTATAAAATCCCTTTAATTTAAAATTTTCATTAAATGTTATAAATTGCTCGACAATATAATTATAATCTAGACAATATAATTATAGTCTAGTTGCTGATGAATTTAATGAAAAGTAAGGCAAAAAAACAAACGAACAAAACAAAACCCTTGATAGGTTCATGATTTTTAGATCAATTTGCACCGTAACATGACTTCTTATCCTGAAACATGTTTGAACAAATGTAAACATCCACATCTATGCCCAGCTCCCTTAGCTGTTGGGTCAACTGCTAATATTTTGGGTTATTGGACTCTATTAATAAACCGATTCAAAATGAATACTGCACCCCCCCCCCCTCATATATGATGTTATATGAGAGATCCTAAGAATTTGTACATATTAAGATAGACTCGTAACGATATGACTAGAAAATCTTAATAAATTTAGTTAATGTAAGTCATCTTTTAAAAAGCATGAATTAAGAAAATCTAATGGTAAAGAGCTAATGAAATAAGTGAAAAATATTTATGTAAATTTACATGACTAATTTACATACTATTTATGTAAATGGCAACACCGAGAAGGAGTAAACCAAACAGAATAAAATTATACCTTATGTTATTAATAGCATGCATAAGTGATTGCAGTTTCAGACCAATACAACAATTTTATGCAAAAAAAAAAAATGTATCTTCTGAAGATACGATAAGATCAACTACATGTATATGCTGTGCCATTGAATCGAAGAGGATTCAGATAAGCTCCTGGAGAATTGCCTGCTAGGCTGTTGAAGGACCTTGCCAGTGTAGTTGCCAAAGGGTACGACTTCTCCCTATATATAACATCCCTAATATAATGGCTGCTATTGAGAATACTCACAATTTGCAACTGCTGAGATCACAAATGATATCCAATGGTGCCTCACAACATCACACCTGCTATTTGGCCAATATTCGGCTGGTTGGTATTGCTCACCATGGTATTGTGTAAGAAGTATGTGACCATAATTGTATTCCACATTAAAGCGAGACTCATCCAAAAACTTGGTATGTTCCCAATCCTGGTTCAGGTTCAAGGGACTCTGCTGCAAAGGAATGTTTGCAGCCAGTCCTTTGTGCAGCAAATGTCATCAGTTGTGGAACTGATAAAGTTACACCTATTGCAGTGCTCCACTCCTGTAGTAATATTTGTGATGAAGCTGAGCAATCTGCCACTGCATTGTCAGGTCACATTTTCTGGTCCACTGCTTATACATTTTTATATTGTTATGGTGTTATGTCCCATACGAACAGAGATTCTGCAGTTTGACAACCCATCTTCATGCAGAACGATCTTTCATCACTTTCAAATTTTATAATTTATTTATATTGCACCCCTTTAATATTGACGTGGCACAGTGATTCCTGTAGAAATGCTTACAGGTTGCTGATCATGATACACTATTCTGGCTCCTCAACAGCCCTCTAAATATGACTCAAATGGCAGTTGGAAGGGCACTGCCAGGCATTGCAATCATTTTGCAATTTTAATTCATTCCTATATAAGTTTCATGTGTTTACCATCATTCCTTCATGGTACTGCAACTTTCACAAACAATAGTATAGAAAGTCATGATCTGTGAATGAGCTGATGATTTGCTCAAACAAATTATATTAACTATCCCAGCTTTAAGATCACACAAGAAATTACAAAAAAAAAGGGGGAGAATCTTGTGAATTATATTTAGAAATAAGATATCAGTCTTCAAATTATCCTTTCTTAATTTAACAATGAATGATAAATTATACAAAACAAACCATGAAATTTGACTATACCTATATGACTATCAATCAGTTTATGATATACAGATCTTTCTAGAGTCCGTTATTTTTTATATAATATTGATTAAAGAATATGCTTCTCTGTATTAAATTTATTCCTATTATTACATGCAATTCTTATGATCTTTGCTCCATTGTATACTAGATATTATGGGGGCAGCAGAATGGATGAGTGTTTTGAGATGGTTTATATATTCGAAGGAGGCGGTTTTGATATGCTTTTGGCCAAGCTTGTTTGACCCATTACCACGCCGATTTTGATCAAACTTTGCCAGAATTTAGTATTCGATGAATGTAGAATACCTGTTTGGGCTTTTCAGATTTCAGCCAACAGGGCCTGAGAAATGAGGCCTCAAAGTCCCAAAAATCCCCAAAATTGAAAGTGCTCAGATGGCCCCAGTATTGTTATCCCTTGGGGATGTAATCTATATTTCAGTCGTGTAATCTATATTTCAAACGACCTATCCAGTTCCATAAAATTGATTTTCAAAACTATCATATTATTATTATGGGGTTAACCTTGTCCCACTCTCCCCGGTAGGGTTGGAAATCTTAATATAGATCTAGGACTACTACTAGTGCACTATAACCACCAAATACCAACACTCAGCTTCAAGAGGCCTGTAAAAGAAACGTTTTTTTATTCTATTGACAGCGAAACCTTACCGTCCTCTATCAGCAAAATGCATACTCACAGTGGATTGGTGCAATGTAATATTTTGCTTCCCTTTGCATGCCCTCTTGACTAGCGATCTCTCTCTCATGCAAGGGTCAAGTGACATTGCTGTTTTGTTTTGGCTCGACCCACCACAACCTGGTTATAGTGGTGACAAGTTTGACCCCTTAATAATGTGATATTTTTGAAAATTATTTTACAGAACTGGATGGATCATTTGAAATACAGATTGCACGACTGTAAGGCACATCCCTAGGGGTACCTTGGGCAACAATACTGGGGCAATCTGAGAACTTTCAATTTTTGGAATTTTGAGGCCCCATTTCTCGGGCCCAGGTGGCTGGAACCCGAAAAGCCCAAAAACATGTATTGTACATTCACTGAGTACTACATGATAGCAAAGTTTGGTCAAAATCGGTGTGGTAACGGTTTGGGCACTCTCCTTGTTAGTAGAGGCTACCATTTGTTAGTCACAACGGCTATCTGAATGAGAGATCATCGTGCGTTCCTACACGAGGAGTATTTGAAATGGGGCGAGTCTGTGATTGTTGTGCAATGGCGTTTCCACAGACACTTCAATATTGGTCACAACAGTTCGGCCCCAAAACGTAACATGATAGTGAGAGACTCCATTACAATGGAAATTAGGACAATCGGCACTGACTTGGAGAGAGTGATGCAAGACTTTCAGGAATGGCTACACCACTGTATTGTGGGAAATGAACGTCATCTGTGTGATGTCACTTTCAGAACACGAATTTTCATGCATTCCATTATTGATTGTTTAATGGTAACATATGAGATTTCATTTATCCTAATAAAATATGTTAAAAAAACACCAGCCAGTTATACTCATTTCAAAAAAAAAAAACATCCATTCTGCCATACTCTGTATATGAACATCTAGCAATGACTGTTCTTTCAAAATTGCTCTAGATTATCGAATACAAAATTATCATTATTTCCAAAGTTGAATTCTTATCTAAAATAATTTAATTTCCTAATTGTTTAAAAAATTAATAAAATACCTTTGGCATCTTGCCTCTTTAACCACAAAGGAGAATCATTCTCTAAAGTTGAATTTCGACAAGTTACTTCTTGCTGATTAATACTAGTATTATGCTCTTTTCTGGATGACAATATTCCCGCACTGGCCTTTATCATTGCCATTTCCATATAAATACCATCACCACTCCCAGGAAATCCATTTATTTGTTTTGGAGAACCTGCAGACACACCAGAGTCTGACGAACTAGCTGAATCTCGATTATTAGGATTACAAGGAACACTAGATGATCTTTTTATTATCTTTGGTGAATCAGTGTTTGGATAATTTATATCCACATTTCGTAGCATTACATCACTATTTATTTGGTCTAAATTATATGCAGTCTTATCCAAATTTTCTTTGGAATGGGTTTTAAGACTACAAGGTTGTGTTGATGAGGTAGACGTCAAAATCTCACTTTTTGTAAGATTTTTATTAGAATTCGTGGTTGAATCTGATGTGTGTGAAGAGGAAAATAGTTTCATATAATCCTCTCCTAGAAGTGTTGAACAATAAATATCTTGATGACTATCTGCTGAACTAGAACGTTTTCTTAAAAATGCTCGTTTCTTCAATTCTACAACTGAATTTGAACGAACAGTTCTGGATTCTAAGCTCATACTGCGGCACAAAAATGGTTTTTTCGTACTTGCTTCATCTTCTTCATTTACTACTAAATGTGTACAATTAATTTCACTTTCTGAATGCTGATGATCTTGATGTTTTGACGAAAGTTGTAAAGGCATAAAAGGCCTTATTGGTAGAGATTTTTTATCTTTAGAAAGAGAATATTTAAGCATATAGTCCGAGCATTTACTAGAACACAGAATGCCACTTTCTTTAACATTCGAATCCTTTATGTGTACACTGGGCTTCACTGGAGGAAGTGTTGATGAAGGCTTCCCAACAACAGGTTGCATGATTAAATAATTACTTTCTGAAGAATTTAAACTTTTATTTTCATTTGCAGAAGGATTTTCAGTATGCAATATTTCAGGAATAGTTTTAATAAAATGATGTCCACAATTTTTACATCTAACTTCTTCTTCAGCTTTGTTTGCTGATACGACATTTACAATATCTACAGGAGAGGAAGTATTCTCTGCGCTCGTAATCCTTTTATCCCTTTCAGAATCAAAATGCACAGAGGTATTTAATGATTTTTTATCCTGATTTTTTTCTGCGTCAACATTCAGAGCTTGAGCTATAACACTGGCATTTTCATAAAATTGAAACGATTCTACAAACTCCAAATTAACATAATTTGAAGTATCAACTGGAGGATGAGGCTGCACATTTGGAAATGCTTGCCTTGTCATGGAATTTATATTAGCGTAATTTGGCATACTCTGAAAAGATGAGGAATTTGATTTCATAACGGGTTTGGGGAATGATGATTTATCGCAAGAAGGAATTTTATAAGGATCTGCTGTAGGCTGGGTTGTACATGGAGTTGTAAAACTGGAATTACATGTGGAAGGAAGGAGACCATTGTCAAATGATTCTGATAAATGACTAGTAAAAGTTGTATTAACACTACAAGAACTCAAAAGGTTTTGGCTGCAATTTCCTTGAATGCATGGAACATAATTTTGTAAGTACTGATGAAAACAAATTGAATTATTTTCCTCGTGGTTCTTTCGTCTTCGACATGGAATCAAATGTTCTGCCCAATTAAACACATGTTGACAAGAACAAATAGGTGTAATGTAGCATGATGATGGAAGATGGGATGTACATGAACAAGCATTCACGGGGATTCCATTATTCCTTGTTGATTTTTGTGACACCAAATTGCAGGAAGTTGTGTGAACAGTATAATTTTCCCTTCTTTCATTGGATACTAGACATTCCTAAAATAAAATGGAAAAATAAAATTCAATTAACTTAATGAAAATTATTTTTTAATAATAGCTATTAATAAATTCCTATTAATATTCTCTTCATTTTTTTCTTATTTCTTTGAAGGCTTTGATGTATAACTGTTAAACAGAGGAAATTTTAAGGTTAAAAATTTGATCAATCTGAAATACAGTGCTCAAATATAATTAGTTCTTTTCTGGATTATTAAAATGGACTATATCACATATATTTTTTCCCTTTGAAACTTATTAGAAGCTTTATCAAAAAGCTACTTAAAAGAATGAACGCTTGGTCTGTACGATTACCCCCCCCCCCCCCTTCAAAATTCCTATAAGGAATTTTTCCGAAATTGAACTAACACTTATCTGGTATAAGGTTTTCTTCAGAATTGATGTGAAAACTGCTGCCGAGAACTGGTTCAATGGGGAGGGATGTGATTTCTACCAAGTCGGGTTAAACAACTTGGTCCTGTGGTCAGATAAATGCCTAAATAGATTTGGTGATTATGTGAAAAAGGAATCGGCAAGTATGCCTCTTAATTCCCTTTAGTATTTTCTGTCTATTGTTAATAAACCAGGTGTGCAATGCGTGCCAACAGGCACTTGCAAAAAAGAGCTGAGTGAGTTGATTAGTCAGAGGGTAACGATGACCTGTGTGTTTGCTGTTCGCCTTTCTATGTTGCCTCTTCGACGTGGTCGTGGCGACATAATCTGTTTGAAATTGAGAAATTAATAGGAGAAATGCAATAAACTAAAACAAACAAAAAATGTTTTAAATGTTAAGTTTGAGTTATGAGGTTGTTGTAAACAATTGAACAGTTAAAATAAAATGTCAAGGCAGTGTCAGTTGGAAAACATACGTCTAGAATCGATTAAAGCAGTTGATAATGACCAACAATGTTAATTATATATAAAAAGAAAAAGTTAATATCTCATCTCCAAACATACCTTATTCCTCGAACTTACTTTTCCGACGTAGAGTGTGTATACTAGCACCTTTTTGTGAAAAATTAGTCGATATAAATATCTTAGAACTCTATAAAATGGATAAAATTGATGAGATTTGTCACTAATGTTATCCTATGTAAAAAGAAAACGTTAATTCCTCGGTAAAAATTGCAGCTAAAATCTCAAATTTAATTTTCGTACATAGATTAGAAGTTCTAGCACTTACTGATTACAAAAAGTTGTCCAAAAAAATTCTTAGAACTCAAAAAATAGCGTTTGAAAATTTGCTCTCGAAAAGAAAAATTGAACAGGGCTTCGCCGTATATTCAATAAAAAATTTCTATTTGGCGCACTTTTCTACTGTTTACATTTCATTTTTCATTGTTTAATCGATTTTATTTTAAATTTAATCTTTTTCTGGTGATTATTCCTCGATGGCTTGATTGATTTCTGGTGATTATTCCTCTTCGGTATGCAGATTCCTCTAGGCAAGATCTACATTACTAAGAAGTTAGGGGCAAATTGTTTAGGGGCAGAGTTGTGGGGTGGCAGTCACTTGGTCTTTAGAACTATGGTAAGACGATTCGCTGACAATTCGAATGCGACAGCGACATTCATTCTGTGGAAAAATTTACTTTGCCAAGTGATATATCATTCGACTGGGAATGATGATAAATGAAAGAAGATAGAACTCTTTTTCTTTTTCTAATTACTACGTTCGAGAAAATCATTTTTTCATTTAAAAAATGGGGGGTGGTAGTAATGTAGATAAACGTGTAAAAGTAGATGATCTCAGCATTTACGATACTTTCCTATACCTTCCTCGGGAGGATTAATTTCTTGTTAAGTAATGGAAAAATGGAACTACTTATTAATTTTACAATGTCAGTCTGTCCCCCTTCATAATTTCTACATTTTTTGAGGTAGAAAATTGAAATTTGAAATTCGGACTGTAGCTTACTAGGTGCATGTCCACCTTCACTCTTTAGTTTGGTTTTTGGTTGGTGTATTGTGGTCGGAATTACGGGGGTGGGAATCAGAGGAGACAAAAGATCTTTGTGGTATTTTGATAGGTAAAGGAGTGAAGTTCAGTATCCAGATTCCTTTAGGCAAGATCTACATTACTATGAAGTTTACGCTCAATTGATCCAGTGGGGTCAGAGTTGCAGGGGGTGGCAGTCACTTGTTCTTTAGAATTATGGCATTTATATGTCATTATGGGGGGGGGGGGGGGAGGGGGGTTAATTTCTTGTTAATTAATGTATTTCTGCTTCACAGCTAAAGCTCCTCCTTGGAATGTTTACAAGATTTTCTTATTTGTTCAAAATTTCTCAAATGACAACGTTTTTCGTGAATACTCTCGTTAATTGAATTTGGGTTCCATATATTTTTGCAATAATCCTGGACTTGGGTCTCATCATATTGAGATTACCTGCATTGTTGCCACAGCCCTTGAAAATGTATTTTAGGTGTATTTAATCAAATGGATCTGACAGCAACTTGTGATCGATCAGAAGTGGTAGCACAAGCATTTAGCATGGCAATTTAAGTATTTTAGCCCAAGGCAATGCTGCAAACAATGAAGAATAGATTGAAGAATGGGACATGCTACATGGAGGTCATTTACTTGTTTGACAATGGTACTACATTGTTTGTTGGCTTTGGATGGAAGCAGGAATTACATCGTATATATTAAATTGCTTATTAGTCATGATATTATTTAATTATTCTCGATTTCAGGACTAATTTTAGAATTAATGTTTATTGTAGAGGCCTATTAATATGTGGAATCTTACTTTTATTCTTCGAGGCACATCGTAATCATTATTCTCAGATGAAAAAGAGACACGAATTGACTGGTTTTGACTTGACTGGGAAACAGGTGCACTGGAACTTTCTTGTTCCTATAAAAGTCAAAAATTTTGTTATTAATGACAGCTATATTAAATAACTGCTTTTTAAAGTATTATATTCCAAAGATATCTGTTAAATTAGTCTTTAAAAGAAAAAGTAAAAATATTTTAAACTATATTCATAAACTAGTAATCAAAGTTAAGATAAAGGTGTCCTGTATCTGAAAGACAACAATAACACAAACTAGTATTTACCCTTCTAAAATCAAAGAGGTTAATATTTAGCTATTATTTTATGTCTTAATTTTTGAAATGCAAATGTTTTACAACTTGGCAAGAGAACACTATATTATACAGGGTGGATACAAAAATAAGCCCCCCCCCCCCTTGTATTTTCGTAACCGAAGCAGATATGTCCAGTTTGATGAATCCAATGAATAGGAAGTTGTGGGTGACCTATCTCAAAGTGCAAATTAGGACATATTCCAATCCTATCTTAAAAACCGTAACAGAACACAAAAAATTCCAATTGAAGACTTGTTCAGCATGGAATTCCGAACAAAAAAATAAATATTTCCAAAATCCGATGAACGGATCACCAACAATCACATGTTGAATTTATTAGTTACCTCCCTATGCACTTCACAAAGACATTTGAATGTTCAACATGCAAATCAAGAAATTACCAAAAAATATCATAATAACATTCACTTTCATGAGGAAAAGCAAATAAAAGGCAAGTGTCTGCATACAGAAGACAGAACAATTCCAGGATGGCAAGCTACACTGTTCCTGAAATGCTCAACATGATCTACTGCTTTGAACTGTTCTATCAGAATTTTCAAAAACTTACAAAAACAAATTTTTAAATACTTCATTTACTCTATCTGCTAAGACCCAAAATAATAGCTAAATAGCAACCTCCTTGATTTTGATATGGTCTCGTTCGGATTTTGAAAAATTTCTTAAACAATTAAACAGGTGGTGGCCTTACAGTAATAACAGAGGGACATCAGGAGTTCCAACTAGTTTTTTTTGTTTTTTTTTTTAATTATTTTATTGTATAATACAATCAGTTTATAATAATTACAATACAGTACAATACAATACAATAAAATCAGTTAATACAATAAAATGTAACCACTGAGCTTAAGCTCGTAGGGTTTACACTAAAACTAAAACTAAAAACTAAATCTAAAAGGAGGATTAAAAAATAATAATATAAAATTATGATGGAAAAGGAAAAAAAGAATCAAAATCATTATTTGAAGAGACCCATTTTTTATAACTCTCCGCCAATTTCCTTTAAGGGAAATTTTTTTAATATATATATAGGAGCAGAATTATAAATTCTTCTAGAAATAAAATAATATTGATGAAGAGAATTTGTATGTACAACAGCTGGAATCGAAATCGCATTGGTCACAACATATCTAGTTTAATAATGGCTAGTTAAGCTTAAAGGAATATTTTTCTCCATAATTACCTTTATCATTACTTTCAATACATAAATTTGTTGAAGATTCATAAAATCAACTGAATAATTATGACCAAATAAAATCTTAAATATCATTTTATGATAATTCTGTAATTTTAAAATATGAGACTTATAAGTCCCACCCCAACTTACAATGCCGTATTGTAAGAGTGAGTAAAAAAATGCATAATATGCTATTTTTATTAAGGAGTGAGGTAAAATATATTTCAGTTGAATCAAGGTCCAACCAATACTTTGAAATTAATTTACTTAAAAGTGTTTGACATTGTAAGTCCCAATTTAAATTTGAATCAATAATGATACCTAAGTAATTAAAATTATTTACATTTCTAATTTCTCCACAAAGATTCGAACATCAAGAGTGTAAACGCTAATTTTATAAATTATACAAAAAGAAAATATACAAAGGGATGGTGCGCGTTTACGCGGACTGAAAAGAGAACTTATCCAGTTGTCTGAGGACAAGAGGATTTACAGAAAATAAAATAAACGGGCAAGAAATATTTATGTTTCTCAGACAACCGGATAAGTTCTCTTTTCGGTCCGCGTAAACGCGCATCATCCCTTTGTATATTTTCTTTTTGTATAATTTATAAAATTAGCGTTTATTCTATTGGCCATTATAATTCGAAAATCCGTGCTTATTCTATTTATCCTATTGGCAATTATTTCCTCTTTTATTCTTTTGTATCCTATTGATTCATGTATATGCATAATTTGTACCACTGTTCTGTATATAAAGGCTTGCATGCCTCTTGCTGTATATATCCTTGACAAAGCCGGGAATAAATGGCGAAACTAGTTGGAACTCCTGATGTCCCTCTGTTATACTGTAAGGCCACCATCTGTTTAATCAATAGGAACAGTATTATGATCCACCCTTCTACCGAAATTTTTTTTTGTTTTGTTTGGAATTCCATGCTGAACAAGTCTTCAATTGGAATTTTTCGTGTTATCTGTTACAGTTTTTAAGATAAATATATTATACCTCTTACAAAATAGAAAGTAGAACCTTAAAAAAAAGCGGTTTTATAATAACTTTTTAATTACTGACCTTGTATTAGGGAACCTGAATTAAGCAATAAAAAAGTAACCAAAATCAAAACCAACAGGAATAAATAAGCAATGCCAGTTGAAAAAGTTCTAATTGGTCTAGTTTTAAAGTAAGCAATCTTTTATCAAACCAAACAAAGAAGAAACCCTGATTGACCCTCTAACATAGTTTTCATCAATAGCCCCAGGCAGACTTAGCTAATTTTTAAATTTTTCAAAACATCAAAAAATTTTGTTTTGTAATTGTGTTTGACTTTTCCACTCTCTTGAATCTAATGTAGGCAACTTTGATATTTGTTTTAAAGTTTTCCCCAATAATTCTTTTTTTGTACAAAAATTCAAAGAAGATATTGATTGGTAAAGTGACCATTCCTTTCATGAATCGAGTTATGGTATTCATTAAAAATTTCTGCATGAACTTATTTTTCCTGTCTTCGTTTTCTTCCCTTTCTGCATATTTCATAAATTCCTAACTTTTTTGAACTTCGAGCACTCGTAAATCACGTAATTTATTAAATGGATTGACAATTTCTTCGGCATTAAATACCCTAATTAATTAATGCTTTATCAGTCTTCAGTAAATAAGAAATTACTCAAGAAAGATAGCAGAAATCCTGAGTTCATCTATTTTTACTTCTTTTATCCAAACTTTTTATTCTCACATACTTTTTTTCATCATAGTAATGTAGATTTTGCCTAAAGAAATCTGCATACTGAATTTCACTCCTTTACCCTCCAGTATAAATCACATAGACCAGGTGGTCCCCTCTAACTCCCACCTCAGTGGGTCAATCAAAACCAAACTAAATATCAAATAGGACATGCCCAAGATAAGTACAGCCTGGATTTCAACCTTCTATGCCAAAAATGTAGAAAATATGAAAGGAACAGACAGACGGACAGATAGACATTGTAAAACCATTTTTCCACTATTTAATAATGAACAATTGCTACTTCAAGTCTTTTTCATCTGCTACATTAATCATACAGAATTGTATATCCCTTCAAGTACAATCACTGGAATTTAATCTGCATCTTCATTTGTAATATTCTTTGCCATAATATAATTAAAATTTTTATATGAAAACAAATTATTAAAATACAAAAACAAAATGATACGTTTATCATACGGCAGTCTCTTTTCATTACAGTAATTGTTGAACATGTTTTTGCAGTCAAGCTAAATTCTTTTCCTCTTATTGGCATAGCAAATTCTACTATTCTATTTTCAACAGGTTTAACATAATTTCTCGAACAGTACCTTTCTTTTTTTTTTTTTAATAGAAGACAATTTATATTTAAAAATTGGGAGGCCGAGCTCAATCAATGCTTATCAAATGAAATGAAATGGATACAAATAATAACACCATCACATACCAATATTTTGAATATAGAGGATCTCTATTTCCAGCATGGTACAAGCATGAAGAAAACCACTACATTATGAGGCCAATGTTTTGGAAGGGCTTGATCTACAATGCCTTACTACCTTGATTGGACTCATGTATTTTGGAGTGGCCTCTTCAGTCATCTGACTTTACACCCTTGGACTTTTATTAATTCTGGGGCATCTCAAATAATGGCTTATCAGATGAAGAGCTGAGATGTGACTGAACAAAGTAGGCTGTGGTTAAAATAATGTGGCCCAACAGCGTATATGGGTTGCTTTTCAGTCATGATGATAGTACACATGAGAGAAGTACATCGATGCCTGAACTGGTTTGATTGGTGAAGAGGTTTGTCCTGCCCAAGTTTTTGCCTTGCACTTCTCCCTTCTCCATTGGTTATTCTTATTATTTTTTTAATGCTATATTTCCATTGAACATTTTGAGTGCTTTGCCAGATTCAAATACAAGAAAGCTCAGTATTTCATGTAGGTAGAGAATGAGTATTGTAAGTCTAAAATTTTTGTAAACATGTAGTCGTTTATTAATCGTTTCACAGATACACCTATTGGTTAATTATTGAATAATTTAAAGTACATAATTTATCTATGGCGCTTCATGTTGATTTCATTATTCACTTTAATGTAGCGCTGCATGATTTCTGTAAATGTAAAAAGATTTCTGCTTGTGGGGTTGGTTGAAATGTGAGTTTTATAATACTACAGTCAATGCATGAGACAAGCTTATTGCACATATAACAAATGCTGTGGACCAAATGTCTTCAGGCGTGCAATTCACCACATTCTCATAAGAATTGAAAAATGCGTTGAAGTATGTGGCGGAATAATATTCAAAAATTTGTTATGATGAAGTTATTCAATCAATCAATCAATTGATCAAGAGTGTTCTGTCTTTCGACAAGTCCAGACTTTAAACCTCTTTTTCCACTCATCCCTATCCTGTGCATGTGTCTTCAAGTTGAAGTAGGAATTGCCAGACTTCAAACGATCCAAGAGTTTGATTCTTCTTCCTCTGGAGAGTTTCCTCCAGAGCATGATCTTTATAACTCCATTACCTTGTAAGATGTGTCCGATCCAGTTGCTTGGTCTCTTCCTGATTCCCTGCAACAGCTGTCTTCTCCTGTTTCCAAAAATATCTACAATTTTAACTTTGTCAGTCCACTTTGTCCTTGCCATTCTTCTCTAAGTCCACATTTCAAATGCTTCCAGCTTCTTTTTATCAATCTTCCTAAGTGTCCACGTTTCTGAACCATACAATGATACACTACATACCTTTTCGGAGCTCCAAATTTAAAGGATCACATAACAGTCTCTGATGCTTCTGGAATACCACTTGCACCATCCCAATTTTGCCCTTGATTTTGTCATTGTATTTACAATCTTCAGTGGCAATACTCCCTATGTATCTGAACTTGTTCTATTAACTGCCTATTCAAACTTAAGATATAATTACAGTGGAAGCCGGATAATAGGACCAACTGCTTATTACGACCAAAACTCCAGGCCCCAATCCCGATCTATACTGTATTTTTAGCTCGGATAATAGGACCAATCGGTTATTAGGATAGTCCAGATGTGGTCCTACTATCCGGCTTCGACTATATTAGAATGTTAATGCAGTAAAATAAAAACCATATTGGAAACTTCACAATTTTAATTTCAAATACCTGTATCTCAGAAACCATTAATAAAAGACTACATGTTTATATGAATTTTTTGACTTACAATCGCTCATTCTAAATCCTACAAAATATTGACTTTTCCTTCTGAGAAACCCTGTATAGTCATTCATTTTCTGTTCATTCTTTCTTATGTTCACCTGATGAAGGCCATTGAAGAAATGCATTTGTAAATTTCATTCTGCTATAAAATAATTAATTATAAACCATATTATTAAGTAGCAGAAGAATGAAGCTACTTATTGGTTTTACAACGTCTATCTGTCCATCCATCCGCCCCCTTCATAATTTCTGCATTTTTGAAGGTAGAAGATTGAAATTCGGAATGTAACTTGCTATTAGCATGTGTACCTTCACTGTTTAGTTTTAATTGGCCCATTGGGATCGGAATTACAGGGGTGGGAGTTAGAGTTGACCAAGTAATCTATGTGGTATTTAGGTATATAAAGGAATGAAATTTGATATGCAGATTCCTCTACGAAAAATCTACATTACCGTGAAGTTTGGACCAAATTGTCTCAGTGGGGTCAGAGTTGTGGGGGATGGCAGTCACTGGGTCTTTAGAACTATGGCAACATATAGCATATATCATTAGACTGAAAATGATGAGAAAGGAAAGAAGATAGGGTTCTTTTACGTTTTCTAAATACCAGGTTAAAAATACAGATAAATAGATAAAACGAGATGAACTCAGGGTTTCCGTAACTTTCCTAGACCTTCCCTGAGAGGATTAATTTCTTGTTGTTTGCTGAATTTACAGAAATGTCATAATTATGTTATATGCAAAAGGGAAGATGAAGTATTGATGTGCCATGACTATGGGGGTAATCATATCAAATTCATTTAATGACATTTACAGAATGTTGTTTTTTATGTGGAATGGAGATCTTGGTCTTGCCCTGTATTATGTTTTTACAAAGAAATGTGAGAAGTTATATTGTTTAGAACATACTTCTCTGTTTTGTATGTAATATAAATCTGTCAAAGTCTTTAAAAAAAATAAAAAATAAAACTGATGGATTTGCAGACTAGATTGTTTGATTGATGCAGATGACTGAAAGCCATTATAAAAAGTTTACTCAAGTTATAATAAAATAATTATTTTAATTAAGTTTACAATGCAAAATTTTAAATAAACTCCAGAAAGGTATAAAGAGTCAGAATTAAATACTTCACAGAATAAGAATTTATATACCTTTGCATGTACACGTGCTAGGGTCATACGAGGCACAGCATAATTTCCATAAGGATTTATACAAGGGCAAAGATTGGAATTTAAAAGTACTGATCCTGATGATGATGATTTTGAAGTACTTTTTAGAGATGACGTTATCGTTGAATTGGTCTTTGAACATGCAGTTGTTGGAGATGTTGGTACATTCATTCCTGGACAATTTATTTGATGCACAGACTTTTTTGGTGAACCCAAAGGAGTAGTATTATTTGAACTTGGAGTCCTTACATATGCAGGATTATCTCTCATAGGTAGAAATGAACAGGTGCATTTGGAAGGTGTAAGTAAAGAGCTAGGAACATTTTGTGATAAAGTATCTTTATTTTGAGCATCCAAGTTATACTGCGAATTTGATGATGGAATTTTACGATCACCTTTTGCCAATATATTCATGGGAAATGCAGGGTTCTTAACCTTTGTGGCTTGTTTATTATTAAGCGCAGAAGCATCTTGCTCATGTGTATAAAATTCTGATTTGCTTGGGCTACTTGAAGAATGAGCACAAGAGTTGGTTGTAGTTAACACATTTTTTGGTTTATCATAATAACTTTCAGCATAAGCTCGGGGAACAGAATATTCGGAAGCACTGCTGCTACTACCCTGGGAAGACAAAGATAACACATCTGCCATCTTATTTTCATTATTTATGCCATCCGGCATGCTAACATTTATTAAATCACTACTTTCAGTTGTACTGATTCTTGGACTTAATAAAGAATGATCTGAACATCGTTCTAAAAGAGCAACTCGATCTACAAGGTAAGATCCTGCTTCTGGGATCCAGTTTTGAAGGAGATTTCCATTTCCGGCTTCACTCACAGTTATTGATAAAGTATCCATACTCCCCAAGTTATGGGATTCTGCAGACGGCCAATATTCACCTGAACCACGAATTATTTCTGAACATGTATCACATATACTAGAATCAGAAGAGTGTAGTAAAGGCCTTGTGGATTCAGCACTGCACATTTCACTTGTTTTTTTCTCAGATGAGTAACCTGAATTTGTTTGTGATTTTCTTAAAATTCCATCTTTCACTGTAAATAAAAAATAAAACTATATTTTATTTTCAATAAAAATATCATTTTTTTAAATATGAAAAATATTTAATTATTAAAAAAAAAACCAAAAACATTAAGTTAATGAAAACTTAGTCTATATTTGATATTGGTTATTTAACTTTAGTATATTACTATCTTGTTAGAATAAAAGTATTTATACAGTTGAACCCTGATATCTCGAATTTCACAGGAACAGAAAAAAATTCGAGATAAAGAGGTTTTGTGATATGGAGGGTTTCTTTTAAATCAAGATTTTTAGATTAATAAAGGTAGTGTGAGATTACAGAGAACAATACGAGATAAAATGGTATGTGTATAGAGTGTATGTATAAATAGTGCCACTAACTTAAAAAAACGCGAAAACTGTGCATGCTCAAACATCTCATACACAACAGAGACTTGCCAAGATGATTGAAAAATTTTTTTGTGAATTTTTTCATAACGCACGAGAATCATTTAATGAGAGTGACGTCAAATTTCTTCATTTCTGTACAAAAATTTCTCAACTCTAATGTTTTTAAATGCTTTGCATTTTGCTAGCACACGAAATCAAAATTCGACATAGCGAGCCTTTCCGAGAAAATTTTTTGAGATAACGTGGGAAAATTACATTGAATTAATAATGAAAATGCAGGGAAATAAAAGTTTTTCAAGATATCAAGGTTTGACTGCATTTCTAGATGGATAGCCAAGTACTAATTCAAGAGGATATCTTCAGTTTGAAAATAAAATGTACAATCCAAACCAAAAATCTTTAGATAGACCTCAATAGTATCTTATTACTGATTTTAGGCCTCAACTACGTTCCCAGACCTTCAATTTCAAGCTCCTCCATTTTATCTAACTTCACTACTGCAAGTCCATAACATATTTTCTAATTTCAAAACTTTGCAAGTTCTTGATGTAGGCCTGAAGCCAAAACAAGACCAATAAATAGTTTTTAAATACAGTGGGCACCTCTTAATATGATCACTTTGGGACCAAGCAAAATTGATAACAATAACCGAAGTTGAAAAAAAGAGGTATTTTATAAACTTTAGAAAATATGTACAGTTTTTATAAGTGAAACAGTCTTTATACAGACTGTAAAACTTTACTAAAGGGTGTCTCAACATGAGCTGAAATTTTTTTTTTTTAATAAAACACATTTTTCATTGGAAAATTTATAATATTTTTGCTTTATTAGAAAGTAAAAACATTGAGATTATGTGTAATACAAAACATCTAACAAATGACCATCCCATCCTTGTAGCACAAATTTACTCTTTCGAGGAAATTTTTCATAACATGTTGACATAAAATGTTCCTGGGTAATTTCGGCAGTGTTGTCGAATTTCATGTTTGAGGTCTTCTATAGTTTGCAGTTTATTGATGTACATTTTATACTTAAGATGGGTTATGAGAAATAAGTCTAACTGTGTCAATTCACATGATTTTGGTGGCCAATTCACACCACTTTGTTGCGAACAGTTTTCTTAAAATTTTCACCATTTTTGAAATGAATTTTTTCAATTTCTATGCATTGTTTGATTGTGTAGTTCTGTTTAATTTAATCTCAATGTTTAATAATGATAACAAATAAAAATCTCTACTCTGGTTGTACCATGAAAAAATGGTGGCATATTCAAAATGTCAGTTCAATTTCGCAGACCTTTTATAAATAAGAATGCACTAATGCCAATAGTAATTTTGGGCAGCAATGTCCATTGGCTCAGAGGGAAAAGAAATATATAGAAATTTTTACTATATTTAGGGAAAATTTTGATAACAATATCCGAAGTTTTGATCACAATAAACAGCGGATTTAGTATGTATTTAGATACAAGCGTTCCATACCAAGCAAAAAAAAAATAAAAATAACCGATTGATAACAGTAACTGTTTATACATTAAGCAGCACCCACTGTATATTACTTAAGCAGTCAACATTTTTTCAACAAATGTTTTAAAATTTGTACCCAAGATTTGTTTCTGTGCAAGTGTGAGTATTCTGTATTTCATGTGTGGAAAGTTTGTTAAACAGAAAAACTGCAAACAATGACTAATAACAATGAAATTAATATTTTATCAGTAAAAATGGAATACATTAGTCTTTTAAACCTATCAGATAAATTTTAAAACATTATCCAAAATTAACAATGATGCATAGAGTATAAAATCCAGAAATGTCAATGTTTGTTAGATAGCCTGCTTTAGGCTATATTACTTATTAGAGAGGGATGATATTTATAGGGTAATCCTTTTCTTTTTTTCTTTTATCGTGTCAAATTAACAATTCTGAACAATAATTTCTTTTGCAGCATAATATCAGCATAAACAAAGGGAAATTACCCTTGGTATTTACACAAAAACTGTTACATGTACTACTTCAACTATCATCAGGCAATTGATTATAATTATCTAACTTCATGCAAAATGCAACTCTTTCACACTGCATAATTATAGTCCAATGAGTTCATCGACAAAAAAAAAAAAAAAAAAAAAAAAAAAAAAAACCTCGATTCAAAACTAATAAAGAAATAGTCCACCAATGTACAATTTGATGTTAATAACAAATTCAAGAAAGGCAACTTAAAAAAATACTCTTGGGCCAAATTTACCTTTTGCTGATGAAAGGCAAAAAAAAAAAAAAGCTTAAAAGTTTCTAAAGTGTAAAGGAATACAAAAATGTCAGTTATGAGTTAAAATGGCTAAATGAAATTACTCATAGGAAGAATGAACTAAGTTTCAAAACAAGATGCACTTAGCGAGCATCTACGAAGCGTGTTTTTAAGTAAGTACCATTTTATATTAAGTGCCCCCCCCCCCAAAAAGATGCAAGAACAATTTTTTATTATCACCTTAATTTTTATATGAAAGCTGGACCTTAATCTACTTTTCATTTCAATTGCCACCTATATTAAGGCTTATCGTATCGTACAACCAGCTTCTTAATTTCATCCTCATAGAAATCGGCTGCCTGATTTGCTAACCACTCCAACACAGTTGCACAAAACAAATCGTTTTGCCATGCTTTGAGGAGGGGATAAGTTTTTAAGCCAAACTGGGATAAGTTTTTAAGCCAAATTGTCACAAGTGACAAAACACGGGTTGCTCACATTACATCGAAATCAAAAAACAGTTCATGGAATGGAGGCATTCAACATCACCCAAGAAAGTGAAGTTCAAGCAAACAATTTCAGCCCGAAAAATCATGTGCCCTGTATTTTAGGATAAGCAGGTTGTATTACTTGTGGATGTTTTGCCTTGGGATAATACTGGTGTGATGTTTTGGACTGAGCTTTTGAATTGCTATATACAGATAATTAGAAAAAGAATACACTGCTGCCCCTCTATTTCGCAATTTCTTATGTCATGATATCGGATAAGTCGCAGTCAGTGACGCCATCTGTTGCTGTACAAAAGACTCGCTATATCGTGGACTCGACTTGTCGCGGGCAGTTAAATCTTGGCTCGTAAGTTCCGCGGCATAGAGGGGCAGCAGTGTACTTAAATATTTTCAATTCATGTTATTATGCCTTTATTATGTATATACTGGGTGCTTCTAAAATGATGAATCAAAATTACCTATCACTGTTCTATGGGTCAAAATGAACATAAAGTTCCTGATGTAAAATGTCGAAAACCCAACCCTTATACCCCTAAACATCTCGCGAAGAAAATTGATCTTTCCTTATGTCATTGAAAGTTTTCATCGTCACTTTTACAGGAAATAAACGTGCCGTATTCCTTCACATAATGCTTTTTGTATTGGGTAATTTCCAGGTAGAAGTGATTGCACTCGCTGAATGTGGAATGGATATTTCAGATTATTATGTATACAGATGCCTGAGAAACACCTAACCCACGAGCAGAAAACAGGGTCCTCGGTCACATTATCAAGAACTTGATCCAGTACATTATAATGCAGATGATCACGAAACTTCGTGGGGTTTTTAAAGGGTATAAGGGTTGAGATTTCGACATTTTGCATCAGGAATTATATGTTCATTTTGATCCATAGAACAGTGCTAGGTACTTTTGATTCACCATTTTCGAATCACCCTGTATATCTGACTTATTCTTATTTAATAAGCCATATCTCACTTCTGAAGCTGATGTAGTTTCTGAAAACTGCATTTACTGTGATTACATTGATTATTTTTAAATAATTTAAAAGCAGGAGCAATTCCATTATGGATATTATAAGTCATTATCACAATCAAATTTCATGAGTTTTCACTTTCAAAAAATTATACTCAAATTGCTATACATTATTCAAGCTAGAAAAAAATAAAAGCTTTAAAATCTTGTACTGCATTTTAGATAGCTGTAATTTTTAAAATGGAACCTATAATTTCAAAGAAGGTAAGTGGGTAAAAGCTGTTTTCTGCCTGTTGCATGCTCTAAAAGCTTGCTGCTGCAACTAAAAAATTTTATTGCTGTTTCCTAGTTAAGGCAAAAAGCCAGTCTGCTTCATTGATCGCTAAAACTGGTCAATTGCTTTTGAGTACTGCATTTTTCACAGCACTTTTTTATATTTCATTCCCTAGAAAAAGATAGGCTGAAAAAGAACTTGAGGCTTTTTTGGTGCATGGCATGAGGCAGCAGGAGTAGATCAAGCCCTGAGCGTCTAACAAGTTCTAAAAATCCCTTTAATATTAGGAGCCTCCAATGGGATCCGTTTCAGAATTTAAGTGAATAAGTAAAGATACTACAGCTCTTTACAATTTTTTAAATATCTAGGATGAATCCCTGGATGGAATGTTTATTCAGATTATAAGTTATTGGAATGCCAGAATTCAGGAAGAGTGTAAGTGAAAACTCACAGAATTAGAAAATTCACGTGCGTAGCTTTGAAGTTAAGAAAACTACACTCGTCAGAACATAAGTGAAACATATTCCCAACAAAATTTGATTAGCCTGAGAATAGCCTGAAGTTTGCAAAGTGTCTTCCTCCAATTTCACTGTATTTTTATGCATTTTAATTCAGCATAGGAAAAAATGCATATGTACCAAAGTGTGTGGCTTTACTATAGTACTTTTTTTTTTTAATGGTAATGGCAATTACCACATACAAAACTATTACAGTACTCGTAAAAAGAAAAGTATATGCAATAAAGAAATATTTAAATATTAATAAAGTGTACTATAGAACTTGAGGCTTTTGTCTGCATAGCATTGCGATCCCATACAGGGAATTATATTCTGAAGTAAAAATTACATACTCTACCCTAGAATAATAGAACAGATATCTCCTTATTTACATTGACTTGTACATCAGAACCAATGCTTGCACTTCAACAGCTGATGTGCTTTTATATTGAAAGTGTGGTAACTTGCTCGTGTAACATGTCATAGTGCAGAATGCAGAATGGTTAAATTAAGGGAGTGTGGAGACTTTGAGAGAGGAGTAATAATTGGCTGCCACATTGCAAGGAAATGGGACACTACAGGCACGAGAACAGGCACATACTGGAGAATCCCCAAAATCCCCTGAATGAAACAAACCGGTTCTGAAGTACGATGTTTATAAAAATGCAAGAAACCACTTCAGGTCATCAATAAGGAGTTCCAATAAACAACATGAGTCAGTGTGTATTACAACACTTTGTGGAAGGAGGTGGATGGAGTTGGTATTCACGGATGTGTAGCTGCACACAAGTCAAACATTGCTGCAAACAACAAGGCTTCCGGACTCCAGTGGTGTCGAATGCCAGGGGAGCACCATTTACCCGAGTATGTCATTCCAACCGTGAAGTTTGGTGGTGGTGGCGTCATCTGGAGGTGTTTTTCAGGTTAGACTTGGGACCCTTGCATGTGGTGGAAGGAATTTGAACTCTGAAGCCTTATAAGGATATTTTGGACAATTGGGTGCTTCCTATGCTGTAGAAATTTTTTGATAATGAGGATTGTTACTTTCAGGACAATAATGCACCATGTCATGTTTTGGCTTCTGTCAAGTAGTGGCACACACACATGAATATCAAATGCCTTTTGTGGTTAGCACAGAGCCACTGCCCAAACATTTATAGGACGATTTGGGATGCAGGTGAGGGCCAGGGAGCATCTGAAATCAATTGCTGATATGGCAAGAATGGATTCATATATTGAAAGCGGTTTATCGGAAAAAGTATGCCCAGAAAGGTGACTGACTTAATTTCAGCAGAGATCCAGCAAGTATTAAATAAATATAAAATAAATATCTTTTTTCCTTTATCTGTGTACTGTCCATTATGGTAGGTTAGTGCATTTTACTAAGATCATTATAAATTTGAAATAAGGGATGTGAAATAGGAATATTAAATTATTTACCAACCTAAATTTTTACAAATGGCCGATTTTTTCTTGTTTTGCAATTTACCCTGAGATGCAAGTTCAAATGTACTGGTTATTTCCTCTGCTTGATTACTAATCAAAACGTGTAATCCTTCACCTAAAATAAATAAAACAAAAACATTACTGTAAATCAGTGGAAATGTTTAAACTAAGGTCTGTCTCAAAGTTTAGGTAATTGTAGTTTTTTTCACTTCTTATACATGTATAAAAAATAAAAGTAAGCTGTTTTGCTTAAAAACTAACATTTATTCTGCAATAATAGTCATGCTTGAAAAAAATCATAGTTTCATAACAGCTATTTCTATGGTCTGTCTCAAAAGTTTAGGTAAATTTTGTCTTCATAACAAATTGTGCAATAAGAATATGAAAAAAACCCAAACAATTTTAGCACCTGATTTGCTTTCCTTGACATTTAAATCATCAAATACACAATTAGGCATTGCTGTGATCAGTTTCTGCAGAATTTGTAGCTCTAAACTATACCAGCAATTATCAATGGCAGTTTTCAAGTCTTCCACATAAGAATATTGTTTCTGACTGGATTATACAGGTAATTAAAATTAAATTTCAACTTTCAAAAAGCTGTAAAAAAAAAAACCAAACCCCACTGGTCAGGATGATCTAAAATCTGACCTGAATATACGCTCAGAAGGGGAAACTGTATGGTGTAAGGAAAAAAAATATACAAGATGGATTGAAGCAGTGAAGCAGCTGCTCAACATGCATTTCGGAAAGAATTATCAGCCATCATTTTCCAACAGACTGGCCATCAAGATCACTTTATCTTAATCCTTGTGACCTCTGGCTCTGGGATTATCTGAAAAATGTTACGTTCAGTGGTCCGACTGTAAACTTAGCGGAACTGAAGACACGCACTGTGCAACACATTCACAACGTCAAACCTGATACACTCCGATCTATTGTTGAATATGCTGTTTCTCGGTTTCTACTTGTGGCAGAAAACGGTGGACAGCACATTGAACATTTATTGCGCAAATCTTGCGATAAATAAAAACCAATTTCATTGTTACTATTCTGTGGTTTCTGGCCTCAGGACAATTAAAAATCGATTTTTCTCATCCCAACTTGGAAGTAATTTTTTCTTATGCCATACCATTTCCCCCTTCTTCGTGTATATTCAGGTCATTCTGACCATTGGTTCTTTTTTTTTTTTTTATATATACAGCTTTTTGAATTATAACCACCTTGTATATGTCTACACATAATTTTCCAAAGTTTTCGAAGGGATTAAGGTCAGGACTTCTGCTGGCCATTTCATTACTTGGATGTTTTTTTTCTTCAATTTTCAATATGAGCGATGTTAGTGCCACTTACTGTACCAGCATTTTAAAAACTTCCTGAAATGGAGATCATAACATTGGTCAACAAAACAATACTTTTTGTCAGCTACTTTGTCAGCTTAAATGAATATAGTGGCCTAAATGCAGCTACATGTTCATTTGCACGTCTATAATATCTGATTAAAATTTTATAACTATTAATAATATCTGTTGAATACATAAAATGCAGCTTCTTGATTTCATTTGCTTTTGAAAGAAAGGGAAAAAACCTCTAACAACAAAATAGCATTTTGAAGGCATACCTTTGAAATACATATTCAGCATTTCATATCTGATGTTTTTTTTATGGTTAGAAGTTTTGTCCTTCCTTTACATGCAATTCCACATCACTTCATTCTTATATTTTTTTATTCATTGCCTTAATATTAATTTACCTTTCCCACAGCGTGATCCTCCTTCAAAACAGAATTTTCCATCAACTACACCATATTTTCTCAAATCTTGTATCTGCCAACAAAGCATGAGCCGAGGGGGTACACCAGAAACTAAACAAAACATTTTGTCCTGAATATGGAGTCGAGCAGGACCAATTATTGTTTTACTTTTGGGAGGTACTACGGCTATTTGAACTTGATATTGATGTTCTAAATTTAAATAAAACAATATGTATAGATTACATTAACAGATAAAATTGTATACAAAATTGTGGCTTAATTGTTACCGTAGGAGTAAATTAAAATTGTGAAAAAAATAAAAGTATCATTAAACATAGTAATTTAATCAGATACTACCTTCTCCAAGATTAGTTCTTATTTTCACTTGCCACTGGATGAGAATCTCCCTTGAGTCAAATGCTAGAGTCACTGTCACATCTTGGCACAGGATAGTTAAGGTATGAGATTCTTTATCTAGTGTAAAACCCGATTCAATTCCAAGGTAACCTTCTAAGCTTAAGTTTGCTTTTGTCTGTCCTTGTTTGTACTTGTCTTTACTCTCTCTAAATAGCTGAAGATTAAGACAATCTGAAAAAGCAAAAAGAATCAACTTAGTCATTAGCTCATAACTTCATATATACAAAATATTTAAGTTTTAATTTAGGTAAAAATATTCATCTGTCTTTCTAGCAAGATATTATGTTTAAAATATTGTGTGGGGGGAAAAAGTACATCTTATATGTGGCAAATAAGGTATTTCAAGTTATAAACATTTTCAAATATATTAGCAAACATCCTGATACTCTTTAAGAACTTGTCAATGTCTGATTATTTAGTAGGAAATCTTTTCTTATTGATCTAAAATATTAGTTCCTTTTCTTTTCACAATGACTTTTATCTTGAGAATGAAGAGGGGGCGTTAATTCAACCAATTTTAGCTGACAAGTTAAAGGATTTACAGTCATTTGTAAAAGCCAAGGGAGGGAAAATAATTCTGCTGAAACTGTCTGGCCTTTGCAGAAGTTCATTATCATTAAACCTCCACCCTTTTTGTAATTTAGTTTTCTGATTCCTCGGCCCCGTTTGCTACAGCTCATTTCCATAACACAAATGTCACTAGTGTAGGAAGAAATTTGCTTAATATTCACGCTTTTCTCTTTCAAGACTATTTTGAATATTCTACAGTTTCTCCATGAATATTTGCCTTCATTTATAGAGTTGATCAGATATACATGGTTCAGCTTTGTTAGCTTAAGCAATAAAGTGAAAATTAGTTACCATAAGCTTATGAAAATTTTGAAGTATTCAGAGAAATTAAAAAAGGCTAAACTAAAATGTATTTAAAGAAGATTTACTTCAGACAGAGGAAAAAAATTGTGAAATTGAAATTGTCTAACAGACAGAATAATTAAACGTTATTACTTATGTGCTGTCTCAGTTCAACTTGTAACCTCAATTTCATTCTAGATCGGTTTTTTTTTAATAACAATAATTAAGGTTTTATGCCCTTCATGAGTGAGCTGTATAAAATAATTTGAGAACCCTGAGAATGATACCAAAGGATAAAGATCTCAGATAAAATTATTTTATATACCAATATGTTAAACTGGCTCTTTTGAAATTATTTAGAGATTTGAAATCTTGACATCTAAATAAATTTGAATAGTTTCATAAGATATTATCACATATTTATTCCTCATCTTACTATTATGAAAAGGCTTCTTCGGTCTTAGTGTATATGTACTCAATTTATGTAATACAATCTTATTTTGTGAGGCTGATAGCTTGTAACAATGCACGTTAGTTAGTGCACGTACACATATGGTGAAATAAATCGGACTTTTCTTTACGATTTAGCAGACATATAGAGAGAATTTGACATAAAAATGAATTAAAACCACTTAAAAACTAAGTTCAATGATACAGTTCAATTGAACTGCTTGCTTTTCTGCCAACTTAATTGACTGGAAAATTGATTGTTTAAAGAACAATAAAAAATTTTGAATTATAATTAATAAATAAAAGTTATAATAAACTAAAATTTCTTATTATTAACAATTACAAAATTAATTTGTATTTTCAAATTTTATTTGCTCATTTTGCATTTTATGTGTATTTGTCTTCTTACTACAAAATGAGAAGTATTATAATAATCATATATTTATTTCGGAACAAGGAATTTATAAACTAAATTTAGACAAGCAATAGTTATGCAGTTTATTTCATTCCAATACGTGTTTTGGTTCTCAAGCTATAAAAGCAAAATGATGGTAGAGGAAAAGAAACAAAAATTTAGAACCATCATTCTATAGATTTCTCAGATGTTCATACAAACTTTCGAGTACGATACAATTTAAAGAGCAATTCCAATTACGTGGACAATTGCTTCTTGCAGAGATTATTTCCTTGTTGTGTTAGCAGATTGCTTCGCACAATCCCGTGCATCCGCGCGATCTCTATACCTCTATTATCGGCGTTATTGTTCTGTTTTCAGAGATTTCAATGCCCTATAACTTTTCGGTCCTCTTATCATTCTGCCTTTCATTCCGAAAAAGAAAGTGACGGAAGCGATTTCTGACAGCCGAACAAGAGCAAAATGTCAATTCCATCTCGATGCGTTTTGGGGAACAACAAAGCGCTTGTTTCGATATAAAATATTTAATATTGTTAATGAATTCGGTCACTTAAAAGTTCTTGGAAATTTTATACACATTTAGGATGAAACATCGCAGGTATTAACCTGCACTTATTAACAAATTTGGATGATCGATTTGTTAGCCCTTTTTTGGCTACTAATTCAGAACTCTTCTGTGAATATACTGTCAATAATGGAGCTAATCTTAATTTAAAAAATACAGCAATTACAGTTAAAATTACAATACCCACAAGCCTATATTTTAAAAGATTTTCAATCAGTTCAAAAGTGTAATCCAAGTTCATATTCATATTTTACCAAATTTGGAATAAAAAAAAATTAATCCACCCCCTCTTAATTTCAATAATGATAGATTTTAAAAATCAACGCTTGAATTAATAAATGAATAAAATAATTTTGAGAACATGCTCTTGAATGAAACCCAATCCCTAAATTTCATATTAAATATATATAAATATAGTAAAATTTAAATTTCATTCCGTTAGTTGATTTTATACGAAAACATTAAACAATTTTTATAGTTCGATATGCAGAGAAGCCCTCATTTAAATTTAAGGCGGCGCTTTTCTTTATAAAGTTCCTGAAATGAATATCTCAAAAAAGATATAATAATAATAATATATTTTTTATTATGGTTCTTAGAGAAATAAAATGATATACAAAATAACAAGAATGTTGAAAAGTTTTTTTATATATCACGATTGTTTATAAAATTTATATTTTTTATTTTAAAAACATACGAGTATAAAAATTAATTTCTACAATTTCTAAATGAACGGTTCTCAGAACGCTAAGGACTGTTAAAGGCCAGCACGACATCCTCATTCAACTCCGTTAGATTTTTATTTGAGGATATATTAAATATAAAGTTTACTAAACAAAGCCGAGAAATGTCACAGAATTAAAATAACGTATCAAAGACGCGACCAAATCATTGTAATTGAAAGAAGAACTTGAAAGAAGTACTACAAAAATGACAGAAAACACACTGAAATTAGAAGTACTAATGCTTAGAATCAAATTTTCATATTTATTTGATTTTTTTAATATATCTTTAGAATTTAGAATTAAAAACTTATTAACATATCCTTTGTGGGACATTCAATTCAAAACATCCGGAATTTGTAAAGCATCTCTATTGATTTATCAAAATGTTCTGAAGAAGTTCTGTGAGGGAAAGAAGCCTGAAATTATTATTAAGCTAAAATCCTCTTCAACAATTTTCAAATGCATTAAATATATAATTAGTCAAGTGTTACTTCATATGCAATTCCTTCTATATCCTCAATTACATTTTTCCATTTATTACATGAGAAAAAACCCCAAAATACAAAGCCCACCAAATAAACAAACCGCATAATGCAATACACGAAACTCAATTCTATAAATCAAAAGCAAACAGTAAATCTGCAATTGAAATCCACGATTTGCCAATAATATTTTTTATGAATATAAAAACTAATAATTACACTCTAATAACTTGCTTTGATGACTAATACTTATAAATGTATTTATTAATTAATATACTTTTTCTAATTTCTTTTCATTAACACTCCAGAGATGGCGTGGGTGTTTGTAACACGAGTGGTAGCGCGCGGTCTATGAGACCGCATTTTGAAAACTGCTTTTTTTAATGTTATTTAAAAATGAAATTCATGAATATTTTTTATCTATCACTTAATTAACCTCATTATTAATAGAAAACCTCAAAAAGCTTTTCAATATTATCTAAAAAACGTAACTTTTATTAAGAAATTTAAAAAACCTCCTTTTCCCATCAAAATTAGACATGAATATTGATACTTTGCACTATTTTTACTTTTCGTACAAACATACTTTCTTACATAAAAGAAAACTGTTATAAAAATGAATAAAAGCAATCATTTCTCAGAGGATAAAAATGCATATTTTTTTATTATAAAAAAACTATAAAATAATTTTTCTCGATATTTAAAATTATTTTATTCAAAACTAGTATAAACGGAGGTTATATATATATGAAATTATATTTATAGAAGAGTTTATTGCTCTTGAATTTCAGAAAACAGCATTAGTGTACTTGCACTATTATTTGCGTTTCGCTCCAAATATTTGCTTTCAAATAAAAGTTTCTAAGTAGGAAAATATTAATAAACAGAGAATATGTTTAGGTAATAAAAATTTAAAAAGAAGTTTACATCAATCTATTTTAGTAACGAAGTTGATGGCGCGCGGTCCCTAAGACCGCAAGTCCTATATTTGTGAATCTAGGGAAGAAATCGTGGATTATGACATACTGATTTCTAGAAGGGTCCAAGTTGGGAGAATACAGAAGTGGTCATTTGTTTCTTTTAAATTCATAAGAAGATATCCACAAAAATGTAGTGATGCGGCATCGATGTATTTATAGATATTCATGGTCATCGAGCTCCATTGTTAAAATGAAGCTAAAGTTTCACTGCTAGCTCCCGGTAGGGCGGGAACTCTATTGAAAAGTGGCGCTGCATGTACAATCTGCCCAACTGCGCCTGCAGCGTCACCCTATCGGCAGAAAGAAACTTTACTTTCGTATTCAGTTTCAATGAAAATCTCTATCGCTGGTTGCGGTCGGTAATAGAGATTTATACAGATCTATACGGCATCTGGCGCGATCCAATGACGTATATTAAAGATAGACTCCGAATCCTATTGTTAACAGCGGAAAAAAGTGAAGCAAATTGAGCCATGATAGTTCTGGGCAGGAGTGAGCCGTGGAGTAATTAGCTGTCTGGCTGCTTTGTTTTTGAAGATTTTGGACCCGAGGAATTATTAATTCAAAACCATTATTCAAAGTTGTTCTGCGTACAACTGTACAAACAGACAAGAAAAAGGATCAGGAATCATTTTTTACAAAAATA
Source organism: Rhysida immarginata (assembly GCA_023313115.1). NCBI lineage: Eukaryota > Metazoa > Arthropoda > Chilopoda > Scolopendromorpha > Scolopendridae > Rhysida > Rhysida immarginata. The sequence goes on along the minus strand of JAHWFO010060970.1, from coordinate 10,134,746 downwards.
AATCAAAAATATGTAACTAAAATGAAAATACGTTACTGAAAGACAATCGAAACGAAATTGAAATTGAAACAATGATCGAAAAATTGTTTATAAAATATAATAAAATACTTCAATACAAAGTAAACGAAAAGATAAACTTATCAGTCCGTGATCGGCGTGTGAAAGAATTATTAATCAGCTACTCTCGTGTTTAGCCATGTGTTTTGCATCATCTTCACTCACTTTCAGCCATGACAGTTCTGGGCATGGAGCTTCCCAATTTGCTTCAAGTTACAACAATAGGATTCGGAGTCTATCTTTAATATACGTCATTGGCGCGATCTGTTTTCCTTAGCTTCTCGAAACAATGGAAAATGGCCGAAGCTCGATGACCATGAATATCTATAGACCGTGATTTATACTAACATCAATGATGCGGTCCCTGAGACCGCGCGCTATCTTTGGAGTGTTAAAAGTAAAAAAGACCCAAGTTCTCAAAAGTTTGAGTCATCTGATTAGTTTTATTTTTATATCAGGTGATTAGAAATGCAGTGATGAACTAATACAAAAATACATAAAGTTTCCCCTTGCATTGGTGATTTAAATGGCTTTTTTAGTGCCCAAACGTGGCCTTCGAGATATTAGGCCTCCGCATCGGGCTTGAAATTGCGTGCCGAGGCAGTTTCAATTTTTGACCGCTAGTTGGCGCTCTTCAGGGATAAACGACTATTTTTTACCTCATCGCTATGCTAATTTATCCGACTTTATCTCGCAAAATTCTGGCTCTCACGACAAAATTAGGTCTAATAAAGAAAACTATATCTTTCATGGAAATGATTTTATAGGGAAATTCTTATTATATGCTCAAATTGACAGTGGAATAAAAATTCTATAAATATGTGGGGAAAAAACCTACCCTCATCCATCCCTGCCTGTACTTATGGGAGGTTCTCCTTGTTATAAAAGAACATTATCACTTTAACTTTAGTGAAAAATCATTACTTAACTGAATTTCCTTTATTCATTTACATTTATGTATATCTTTATGTAATATTGATGAATTTGTCTTTACACCGGTTTATTGTATAATTTTCAGCAAGAGCAAATGGCGTTATCCTTATGTGGTCTTGTTTTCATTGCACTTAACATCATCTGGAATGGTCTGCATAAAAACAATCATTGATATGTGGGCCGATTTGAGTCTATTGCGTTCAGACCCAAAAAACGTCTCCTGACGTTGGTTAACCGGTTTCGAAAAATACGATTACCCCGATTCGATATCATCAAGAACAGATGAAGAGGGGGGAGGGGGTAATCGTTCGATTACCTACCTTCATCTGTGTTTTGATATCTTTCTCTAGATGATTTATCGAACGAAATCGTCTGTACTATTATCGGTTTTATTGATACATTCAACTAAAAAAAAAAACCAAACAGCTAAATACCACTTAATGTAGGTTTCGGGCTGATGACAGCATAAAGCGAAATCGGATTTCAATAATTTAAAAATAAAGTACTTTTATTAAATGATTAATTTAATAACACATGGCCTCTGAAAACAAGGAAGTTTACACTAACACTGAATCAGGGGCGTAGTAAGGGAGACAAAGGTGTGCAAACGTACACGGGCAAGAGCTCATAAGGGCGCAACGAATTAGCACTTAAAAAACAACGAAATATCTCAATGAGAGAATACAAAAAATATAAATTACAAATATATACAATCAATGAAAAAGCAAAATCAAATTAATAAAAAACTACATTCGAAGTGTTTGTTTTTCCACTAAATTCACGAAATAATTTTATCAACATCGGTAGCTTCCATAGATTTAGCTTGAATCCACCCTTGTTTTATTAGAGCACTAGATGCAGACCTACATCTAGTGCTCTATGTTTTATCCCTGATGATCCTCCTCTAGCGTTAAAAAGTTGAACTTCCGCTGGCACGGACACGGCCTACGAGATAGTAAAGGCCGTGGGCACGGAGGAAAGTATTGAAATGAGCGGCGATGCGGAGGCCTAATATCTCGAAGGCCACAGCCCAAAAGAATTGCTTGCTTTTGCTGCTAATAGATGGCAGCACTAGGTTTACTTTTACATCAAAGTCCAAAAACCACACATAGAAGTATTTAAAAAAGGAACTCTGACTCTTAGAAAAACGATAAATAAGTTAAATAAATGGCTATTAGTGTACTATTTGGTAGCCACATTAAATCAAACCCAAAAGTATAAGGACGGTAATCAAATTAAAACCTTTTGTAGGAGACTAATTGAATCTTCTAATCTTACTCAAGTAAGGTAAGAAATTTTCAAGAATATATTAGGATTATTAAAATGATCTGTAACTTCATAGCTTTCCTCCCCCTCCCCACAATTGTGGTCATTATATTCGAAACCATCTCCTCTCAAAAAATTAAAATTGGTACCTATTAAAAATTAAATGTCTAACTAGATTTCCTTTATTCACTAGAGCGATATTATTTAATATGAGAAAATTCTTTGCTCTTTAGCATTATTTTACCGTGGACACGAGCATCAAGTTCCATACTTAAAATTCAATATTTAACCGATCCAAAACTGATTTTTTTTTAAAAAAAAGCACGTTCTCGAAATGCAATTATTTCCATTATAAAGCAGTGCAGGCTCTAACAGTTTTTAGGAGACGGTTAAAGAAGCCAAAATATAAAAGAAGCAAACATTTTATTCGAAAATTTACAAGCAGATAACGGCTACGCAATTGCTATCAACAATTTCCTTGAGCGTTTGACCTTTGAGCTACCGTTGCTAGGAAAGCCTTCACGAATTCTTTTCGTTTCGTTTCGGCAACTTCATCGTGTTGATGAGCCAATGGTTTCTGGTCACGTTGACGGCACTTCCGTCCTCCGGGATGGAAACGTGACGTCTGAAGAAAAAGGATTGGAAAGAGCGGCAAAAGGGAACCGAAATGAAGTCAGCGCAAATCAGTTGCCAAGTGCAAACAGCTGGCCCTTTCAGCCGTTGATAGTCAACGGTAAATTCGGTCGATGTCGTGAACTTCACCTGTCTTTCAACCAGACAGGTCAACGTTGCGCTTGGAAAGAACTGGTCGCTTGTGATACCCTCATCATCCTCATTACATTTTTAGAACGACTTTTTTTTCAGTAGTTTGAGGAAATGATTATTTTTGTCATTTTAAAAATATTATCCAGCAAAATTGTTTCAAAGGGGAATAAGTAAAATATATAGTAATAAAGAGAGGATCTTTTCCTTAAGTTTATTACTTTATATCCCTCAAATTATAGGGATATTTTTCCAGAATCATCAAACAATACATTAAATAAGAAATTATTAAATTATGAATTTTTTTTTTTTTTTATCGTTCTGCAAACCTTCGAGTGAAAATAATTTTAAAAAATAAGGATGCCCGAAGTCTATTATAGCATCTTCTATTCCAGAACACGCATTTTAAGACTTTCAGGCATTTTCAAAGCAGTGGAATAAGGACAGGTCTTTCAACCGTTATTTGCAGGCTTCATTACAGTCTATTTCTTAAAGAAACTAGAAATATAATCCTCTCCCAACGGTACTAGAGTTTCGTTGAAGAGCTATTACAAAAACAAAAGGTATTAGGAAAAATATTTTGAGACAGTAGATCACTGGAGGAACAGGAAAGTAATGCCGTTTTTTAAAGAAGATAAATAATGTTTGTAACAGAAAAAAAAAATTTCTTAATTAATAATATAACCGCCAACTTTATCATATTTGCACTTCCTGAATGTCGTCCTTATAAAAGGACGTTGGCTGTAAGGCAAAAAAACCCCAAAAAACAGAGAGTCCAGTTTTGCCATCGACATTTTTGAATTTTAGTCTACTAAGAGAGCGCTGCAGATCTCACCAAATGGTAATCAGATGGTGCAATATCAGGGGAATAAGTAGATGCGGTTTTCCATCCCAAATTTCTATCTTCTTGCCTAGTGAGGGTTGTGTTTTGTCAGGAGTAAGACCCAAACTCCATCAAAGAAAGAGAGGAAGGAAACTCCACTTGTCCACAAAAGAAGTTTAATATGTATCATATATGTATACATTTCGGCTACCAAGTAGCCATCTTCAGTATGTCTCAATGTTATCAGCAAAGATACAGCTTTTATAAGGTTTTGGAACCAATCAGGATACCAGGCTAGTGGTAAATTTCCTGATTGGTTTACAAGAAAAAATAAACACAATACAAAACAATACAAAAAAGGGGGGGGCTTAATATTAACAGGAAGACAATTATAAGCAATTGGCTATTATTAAGGGGAATGGCTATTATATCCGGAGTGACGCTATTATAAACAAAGGGCTGCTAAAAAGTTGTTATATCCAGAGTGAGACTAGGTCACATGGGATAGTAAAGAATTCCACCAATTTTGCAGAAGTGCCGATTTTGCTCTTAAAAAAGTGCTTTGCGTTTTAATCAGAGATATAGGATTAGGATGTCACAATTACATTTATACACTAGTCAAAATAATTAAGGGAGTAAGATATACCGTACGTGAAATAAGTACTCAGTAAGTAAGTTGCTGGTGCATCATAGGGAAAGAAGGGAAAATTTACGAAAGTACTATTCGCTGGGAGATTTTTACGATCCGTCGGGTGACCGGGTGAGATTGTCAAAATCCGTGTGACACCCGGTGAATCCGGGTGAGTTGGCAGTTCTGTGTTTGGAACTTCTTTAATTGTTTTTTGGCTTTCTGCACACAGCAGGCCATTGTCCTTCCTGCACAATTCTCAAATAAAATTCTTTTTTCCCGTTCGACCCACTAACCAAATTCCCTAAATCACATTCGCTCCATTTACAGATAGAAGCGAATGGGGGTTCGATAGAAGAATGAAGCAGGTGATATGTTTATTTCGACAGCCATAAAAATCTGGTAAGGAAGTTTCAAAATTAGTTACAAATGTTGCCGAGAGGTGGCGTTGTATGTAGCGTACTGAAGGAAGTGGGGCTGTACGTAGGCTTGCCAACTCTCCGACTGTTAATTTCGGGAGATTGCTTATCGCGCTTAATTTTCAGTGAAACCTCTGTTTAAGACCACTCCTCTAAGAAGACCACCCCTCAAAAAGACTACTTTTTGTCGGAATAGAATTTATGACATGCACCTTTCAACCCCTCTTTAAAAAGACCACCTCTCAAAAAGAGCACTTTTGGCTGTAACCGTAGATGGTCGTCTTAGAGAGGTTTCACGTGTATAGTATAATGTTATTAGAATGTGTCTGAATCCTGTACGTACTGGGAAATGTTGGCCCCAGACAATCTGCAGTTACTTCCGAAAAAGTGCGACGATTTCTGGAGTCATTCAGCGTAATCCGAGGAAATCCATTCGAGAAGTTGCAACGGATTCCAGATTAAAGCGATCCAGTTCCACCTTCGGCAACATTTGTAATAATTTGTAATTAATTTTGAAACTTCTGTATCGGATTTTTACGGTTTTCGAAATAAACATAAACATACCACCTATTTCATTTTCTATCGTTCTCTGTTTCCAAGATATTTACTCTTAAAATCAGGGAGTCTTTTATGGGACATCCTGTAAAACAGCTGATAAATTACATAGCAAATAATACGCCACGTTTGTTGATAAAGTAGACATTAACTGCAAGACATCTCAATCAGTGAGAAGGCAATGCTCATGCAGGATGGGTGAAGTTTCATACGGTCAATCTTCAGAAAACCCATCAATTGATTTATTAGGTTGGCTAAAGGATGCGAAGCAAGATTTTTTTACTCAGCAGGGTGAACGTGAAAAATGAAAGTGCGTGGAATCTCAACCCGATACTCTCACAACGCGGTTTCCATATAACAAAAATTGTAACAGTCCTTCTATAACGACTGTGTTTGTATATTTCTCTGTACAGCTTAATTAGATTAATTGTAAGCAGCAGTCTCTCTAGAGCATAGATTTTTTTCGTTCAAATAATGGAGAGTTCTCCTGGTTGTTGTTTTTTTCTCATGCAGGTAACTCGCAATTTTTCAATTTCAATTATCAAGGAATTCTCCTTGTAATTTCAGAAGCCATGCAGCATTACATCAGATAGCACAAGCAGCTCGACGATTTTAAGGGCGTCGCGTGCTTGCATGAATTTGTTTATCCAATTGCGTCGCAAAACTGCCTATAAGCTTATAACGCCATTTCCATATAACGCGGTATGAATTAATTTGATTTTTCTTTAGTATTACTTGTACTGAATTGTGAAATTTTTATAAAACGATATGATTATGTACTAATTCTCAGTTTCTTAAAATGTGAAACGAATGAGTCGCCTTATAGGAGAGTTGACTGTATTGCGTGTAAATGAGGCAGCTTTCTTACAAAACTGTTCAAGGTTTGGTAGCCTTTATACCATTAAGGTTGGAGGCCTCTAACTGAATCATAAAACGGCCTCTGATCAGATCAATTGAGATTTTTCGGCTAAGAAAGCGCGGAGTTTGTAAAAAAAAACAACTGATTTTACAATTGTCCTGAGATCCGCATTTATTATAAATCTTAAATGTTCTCCTTCTTTATAAAATGTAAGGGATATCTCCCGTCAGCTTTGTCAATTATATTGTCTAAGACGTGAAGAATTAATGCGGTTGACAGGAATAAAAAGAAACGGAGGATGGTGGCGAGTCAGGTAAGTAAGCAGTGTAATCGATTTTGGACTAGGGGCGGATGGTGAACCATTCTATTAAAATGAATGGGCCATTCTCTCTTATCATGATCTTTATGACCTATATATCGGGTTAGAAATTCGTATCATATAAACTTAATGGCTTATACACCTATCTTTAAAAATTTTTTGAACGTAAATCATTTATAACCAACTGAGAAATGACGACGTAATAAAAATAGTTAAAATACCTCGAGTGGGTGATCACCCAACTTCATCGATGTTAGGAGGCTTGTAAATATTAATGAAATACCACCAAATTTCTCATTATTCACGCAAGAGAGCGTCGCTAATGAAACAGACTATGGCCATCAATTTCGATCATTTTTCTTCCTAGTTCATCTCACATTCCTCTCACGCGCAACCGATTAATGTTTTTTTTCTTCTCTTTTTTTCACTCCCCTTCACTCATAAGACGAAAGAGGGCTGAAGGAGGAGAACATGGCAGCGAATGACATGAAGACTTGGGGGATAACAAAGATTAGCGAAAAAGAAGAACAGAGAGGAGCGGGAAATTAGGGGCGGAGAAAGACTTTCTACCTTGGATGGGATAAAGAATGAAAATTGCTTCAGATGGAAACGAACATGAAGAGGAATTAAAAAGAAAGAACGGGAGGGAAAGCAAAGCCATCATTGCCTTTCACCCCCTCAGCAGACGCCTTTCTATCCCCACTCGGCTTCGTTTGGATTCCTTAGTCAGATCACGTCAAAATGAGAGGAAAAAAAAGTGAGTGGAAAAACGAAATCGTTTCCGGAAATGCTTTAATAAGTGCTTTTGAAATAGATTTGATAATATCAAAAGTGTGTTCATCTTTAAAAAAAAAAATAAACTTTGTAAATGAAAGAACGCATTTCTGGAGGCCGAAGAAAACGGTAAGTGAAGTAATTCAAACGCACTTCTTATTTAACATAGCACCAATCAACGGTAAAGGCCGTGTCATGGGCAATTCTTTGGTCATTTAGGAGACCAACGAACGTTGGAAAAAAAAGAAGAAAAAACAACACAGCCCCCTATTTGTCGTTTGAGGCCGTTCTATCGCCGACTGAATGCCACAGGCTAACCGTAAACGAACGCCAATTATCGTTGAGTTTCCGCAATTACAGGATCCACAAAAGCACCGTTCTCTACTCTGTGGCATCCCAACGAACAATTGAAACTCCCAGGAAACTCCTTGCTATCACGACTGCTGCTGCTTCACTCTCTAATAATGGCTGCATTGAAAATATGACGGAAATACACGTGAAATGAGAAAATTTCTCCGATCAATTCGGAATTTATCTTTCTACATAATAGTTATGCTGGTTGAATGTTTGTGCATATGTGAGACCAGTAGCGAAAGAAGGCCGATGGAGAATGTGAAAGCTGAACAATTTTTGCTTAAGAAATTCTTGTTCTTATAAAATATCATGAAAAAAAGTAGGGGAAGTTTTTGGAGTGTAACTTTATTAGACCACGACAAAATTAAGCCATCTGAAATATTAAAAAAAATTAAAATGCTATTTGTTGCTAAATTAATGCTTATTGCTTAATATATATGCAAAATAAAAACGGACGAATGCAAAATAAAAAATCCTGAAAGACCTTAGAATAACTTTGATCTTTTTTAATAGTTTGCGCGGGAAAATTCTGTTTTTATGCCTTTCTAAAAAGTTTTTTCCTATTAGTTTATTTTCAAAAAAATTTACTTTTTTGAGTATCTTGGAGTTTCGGAATAATCGGCGTTCTCTTCTAGAACACTACATCATAAGCTTAGTTGGCTTTTATTCTTCTTATTCTTGTGGACGTTCATTATAAGCCTATACTGATCTGCCACTTTATTAGGTACACATTTCTAGTAGCCTGTTGAACTTCCATTATCCTGTTGGAAGAAGCTATCTGTGGGCGGATAAACCTCACACCATTACTCCGCCTCCATCATCTTGCAAATTCCGCACCAGACATGACGGGTCCATGGCTTCATGTTGTTTTCGCCATATTCTAAGCCTTCCATCAACAGTAGGAACCTAGACTCGTGTGACTAGGCAATCTTTTTCTAATCCTCAATGGTCCAAACATTGTACTGCTGTGCTTACAGGAGGCGCGTTTTCTTGCTCTTCTCTGAAAGCATTGGTACCCGAGATGGTCTTCGGCTTTGGTAACCCATTCGAGCCAAGGTGCGACTAGTTGTCCGCTCTAATATGTTTTCTGGCTACCTGAGTTGTAATGAGCAGTAATTTGTGCGATTGTTCCTTTCTGTTTTCGTGCACAAGTCTTGACATTCTCCTGTGACTCCTTTCATAAACAAGTGTTTTCCGTTCATATGAGTCACGATGGCTATAGATTTTTTATTCCTTGGCTCAGTCTCGATAAACCCTTGAAACTGTGGTACGTGAAAAATTCAGAAGAGTCGTCATTTTTGATTTGCTCATTTTCAGCCCGTCTTGCACCTACCACCATACCACGTTGGAAGTTTGTCAGATCACTGGTTTTCCTCATTTTTTATATGGTTTCACACTTAACTAACAGTAGAAAAGTTGCTTCAGGTATTTATACCGTGATTTGTGATCATGTGACGTACAAATCAGGTAGTCACTCAATTTGCATATTTTGTGAGGTGTACCTAATAAAGTGGCAGCTTAGTGTATACTTATTGTGTGGAATCTATGCTTTGCAATATGCAAGAAAACGATTATTTTGGTACCTTTGGTGCGCCAATTTACGGTTTTCCAGGGATATTTTTAACTTCTTGTTAATTCCCGGTTCTTCTGGTTGGTGCAGATTGGTCTAATGACAATGATTCGTCTAAAAACACTGCCACTAAGAATAATTTCAACTGAGATAATAAGAAAAGTTTATCTACTAATAAACATCATAACAAAAAAATTTAAAAATCATTAATAAACAAAATCGGGTGTTAGTAGTGTCCAAAGGCAATGGAGTGAAAACTTTACAATTTTCCGATTTCGAGGGACAACGTTCAGGATAAATGGCACCGTTGAATACCGAAACTTATATCGATATATTGGACCCTTTCTGCTACCAACTCTGAAGAATATTTTGGTGATTCCGATGTCTTTATTTTCCAGGACGATAACCCAAGTTGCCATCCATCCAAGTTGAGGTCTCAATCTTCAAGTTTTGTTCGCAACACATGGGCTGACTCGGCTTCTATGCCAGCTATCTCCATGAAAATTGGAGACATACGGGGAGTACATAGCCCGTTAATCGTTCCCATTTATGCGCAGGTACATCTATTAGTTTCAAAGATGATAAACTTTTTCTAGATTATGTGCAAATTTCTTCCATGCACATATAAGAATTACTTTGAAAGGACTATCAAAAGGAAGGCTCAAGACATTATTGGGAGAGAAAATACGAAGATACCCCACTTTTCTAAAATTAAATTTTAATCTCTCGTTTGAAACAATTATATTCACTCTAATCCATGAAAACGTCAAGCGCATCATTTTTCTCCTGATATAAATGTACTTTAAATTCAATATTCCATAAAAGCATCCAACTTTCGGCAAAACGGATTTTTATTAACTGGTTTATGACGATAACTAGACGTATGTAATTTAATTTGGATATTACACGGATAAGTCCACATTAATTTCAGATAAATGGTTTGTTAAGCTTCCAAGTAAACCGTATCTCATAGGTAATTCGCCGTTCCAGTATTTCTGATCCTTCAATTAATTTACAAAGTGGTGACAACGGAAGAGGTCACCGTTCGAGCGGCATGTCCCGTCACATGATTTAATTACCGCGCGCAACCTGACGTTTAATCCCAGCGTAGGAAGCAACCGTTTAGTGTCACTGATGCGTCGACGAAAATGGTAATTTTCTCACGGTAATCCTACTCTATACAATTTTTCAAGAAGACTTAATCCTCTCGCTAATGACACTAATAATGTAATATATTCGCAAACGCGCTCTTCGTTAACACTAGTTAAACCCTAAAAAAAAGCTAACATTTATAAATAGCTTGCTTTCCAAATTTATGCAATCTCGCAAATGCAGATGGATATTTTTCATCCTCTTTTAAGAGCAGAGTTCAAATATTAATGTTGTTCGCAATATTTACTTAAAATCAATGACTGATTGCTCCCATAAACTATTTCGAACGTGTCAGCTGATGATCTGGTTCACCGATAACACATTTATAAATAAATTCCACACATGTTTGACTGAAACGAAAAATCAAATCAGCAAACAGTTGGAGATCATGAATACATAAGCCAGATTCCTATTTGTAAATAATAATATACACTAAACTATTCGATCTAATTGCTTCTGCTGTTTTTTTTTATGAAGTAGCTCTTATTAAAAGATTCACTTAACTTTTATTCCATATATTAACTTTTAAAAAGGAAAAAAAAACGAATTGGAGTGAAAGACATAAGAAAACAAATCTAAGAGTCGTGGTTCAATTGAGTAGATAGGTAATACGAATAAAGACGGGAATGAAAAACAGCCGATTTATTATGATATGTGATGGCAACTGGAAGACGACATATTTATAAGGGTTCAAGGGGAAGATAATAGTTAAACTGAAGAAACCCTTCAAACATATCATAATTATAAAGTAAAAAAGGGAAGAAAAAATTCCGCGATCTGGACTCGAACCAGCGAAAGGCATGGGTCCTTGGTTCGAGTCCAAGTCGCGAAATTTTTTTCTTCCCTTTCCTACTTTGTAATTTTATAAGGATTGTTTGATAAAAAGCAGACTGGGCCTGCGGTGTCGATATATGTAGAAATAAGGAAAAAAGGCCACTTATTTATCTAAAAACCCTTCCATAAATAATGTTGAAAATTAAATTAAAATTCCAGCAGATAATCAGTTGAACACAAGGCAGGAGTCAGCAATAGTCGAATTGCCATCTTTGGGTAGATGAAAGACAACAGAATTAAGTTATAGATGTTGTACGAGTAGCGCTGAAGTTAGAATGAATGCAACTTGATTGTAGAATATAATATTATAGTTATATAATATTCGTAGAATATAAGTTTATATAAAAAGGATTTGTTGGCCATATAACAACGAAGCTCCAGAGAGATGGGACAACCTTCGACAAGATAATTAAGCGTTTCAGAGTTTCAAAATAGTTTGTAGTAGTTTAAGCAAACAAAGTTTTGCCAATAATATCAGGTTCATGCCGCGATAGTAAAACTTAAACCGAAGGGAGGAATCAGTATAAAACCAAGTATATGGTGTCCATAATTAAAGGACCCTATTCCAAAGCTACCTACAAGCGAAACCAGTCATCAGAAAAGTGTGGAATTTTGTGGAGGACGTAACGAAGGGATGGGAATTTGTTTCAGCGAAAGAAAAAAAAATAGTTACGAATTTCTCCACCAGAGGGCGATTCACGTTGAATACCTGTAGTAAAAATGTAAATTTATGTGCCGTCACGCAGCAGCTGTTACCTACTATAAAAAACCTAGGAACATTCGCGGAGATCCTGTGTTCAATGTGTAAACCGCTCTTAATGACGTTAACTTTACGAGATCGCGCGTTGTTAGTGCAATTGTTTTACCATAACAGTAATTCCGCAATAGCTGCTCTAGGAAATTCGGACTTTGAAGGGGATGCGAAAAGGTCCCATGAATGTGAAAAACCTTCGGAAAATGATAACGAAATTTGAAGAAACAGGATCATTGTCAGTTCGTCCTGGCAGAGGAAGAAAACCCATGTCAGGTTTCTTAGAGGTTTCGTTGCATTCCCCAAAAGTGACGGTATGTGTGGCTTTAATGCCTCATTTATTCATGGCCCGTACTTCTTCGAGGAGTTAAGTTCTAGAGGTTCAGTAACATGCTCGATCACAGGATAACGATATGCTTCGCTATTAGAGAACGAAATTGTTTCGGCTCTGCAAGCCTGTCAGTCAGTGCCTTGCACTCACAATCTTTATGTAAGACGGAGCTCCTTCACACATTGCACGGTGTGTTAAGGATGTTCTTAGACGACATTTTACAGAAGAATGTGTTATCAGCCGTCACTTCCTTCTTGTGTGGCCTGCCCGAGCTCCAGACCTTACTGGATGCGAATTTTGGCTTCGTGGACATTTAAAACATCTGGTAAGTCGTGACAATCCAAGAACTTTACCTGATCTTAAAATCAGCATTTCACGCCGCGTGCGCATCATTTCGCCGCACACTTCGATTGGCTGTGGAACATGCTATCTTGAGATTTCAGATGGTATCTGAAAATGATGGCCGTCATGTGGAACATGTTTTGTTGTAATTTGTTGTGTTTTACACATGTTGAACTTGTTAAACTATTGTACATGTGTGGCTAAATGTGTAATTAGTTATTAAAACGCCCTCTGGCGAAATTCATAACTATTTTTTTCCGCTGAAACAAATTCCTATCCCTTCATTACCTCCTCCACAAAATTTCACACTTTTCTGATGACTGGTTTCGCCTGTAGGCAGCTTTGTAATAGGGTCCTTTAATTATGGAAATCCTATACTTATTGATGGTTGTCTTAGAAATTATAATCTTATTAAATTTTGTTTATACTGCTCACTTCTTGCTGCGACTTATGTACTGGCTTCCAATCATTAAGTATCAGAGAATTTGTTCATCTGTTTGTGGTCATCAGGAACGAACGTTTTGTAAAAGATTGTTTCGTCAACATAATTAAATAAGTTTACATTAAAGCGATGTGAAGCAATTCCTGAAGCAACTAAAGCACCTCTTAAAGAATTAACAACAATGAATGTGTATGTTGCATTCTTATACTCGTAATTCGCGTATTAGTGAACGATCTGCTAAGCTCAAGGTTTTCACATCGCTATAATCTGCTGGACTCAAGAAACAGTGTTGAATGGTTAGATACATCAGTCTGCAATATAATAAAACGTTGTCCTCGGTCAAAAGTCTTTTCTACCATTATGTATAATTTTATTGGTAGCTACAGTTAACGTGAAAATAGCTTCTACAGTGCTGAGAAACTGTCGTATATTGTCATAGAATTTGCTTGAAGATTCTGGAATTTCTTGATAATATTCGTTAATGGTTGACGGACGTTGACCGATACATTTTCTGTACTTTCGCTTTACCAAATAGGAACGTAAGGATGACTGAAAAACCCATCTCGTATAATACAGAGACAAAAATCTAGCTCTTTTGTTTATAAGAAAGTCGTATCCAGATCGTAACTTTTTTGCAACATAACGTGAAGATGAATATTATTGATTCCTTTGATTAAAAGGAAACAAAATACTACTAATAATAATAATCTTTGAAATACATAGTACAAAAAAAAATGTATAAAAAATTTCGAATACTCTTTATTGATTTCTTAGAGATATGCATTATTTACGTTGTTAGTCTTTATCTTTCAGCGATATTAATCCTTACATTTCACTGTTTATCCAGAGCTTATGTTGTCGCTAATTCACCTTCGCGTAGCAAATTAAGAAAGGAAAGTCTACTTAACTTTCATCACGCACAAAAAAAAAAGGAAATTAGGACTTACTTTAAAAAAAAGGAGAAAACAATTTTGTTTTCTTTCCATATAAAGCGGAGGAGGGAATTTGACGTATTAAATTGGACAAGAAACGAGAGAAAAAAATAAGGAGAATGAAATGGCCAAGAATAATAAACTGTCGTCTCCCTGATCCGACAGATGACTCACAAATAACTCTACGCTATTTTCAAATCCCCCATCTTTTATTCTGCCCCCACCAGTCATTTCCAGAACCACGAAAGGGGATCAATAACGATTGTAACTCCATCCAAGGGTCAACAGGACAGACAGAGCAGGGCTAAAAAAAAAGAAGAAAAAACTGGAGAGAAATAAGGGGACGATAAACACCACGCAGACATAAAACAAAGGAGAGAGAGAAAAATGGCACAAGCTTCGTCACCACTCCATTTCCTTTTTTCCATGGTCTCTCCTTACTTTTCCATGTATACTTTTTTTAACGGAGAAGTGTCAAATAACACCTTTCGTTTCTTTGAAAGATTCTTACAAGTCCACCAGCTAAGATTTGCGTTAACAATGACAAAGTACAAAGAATGGAGGAAGGGTTTTTTTTTTTTTTTTTTTACTGGAAATTGGATCAGTAATATTTAAAATGGCGATTACTTGAGCGTAGCTCTGCACTTTTGAGGGGAGACCGCAGCAAAGAATAATAATGTTCGAGGGTGCATACATAGAGATTTCGCAGTATTCATACTTTAGACCACAAGCTAAGATAGCATTAGAATTTTCCCCTCAAAGGTACCAGTTTTGCTCAATAAGACTTTCATATCAAGAATAAAGTAATAAAAGAAAAACTGCGCGACCTGGAATCGAACCAGAGACCACGATTCAACGCGCCTCACCTTTATCCAAATGAGCGATCTCGGACTTGCTGATAGCTATGCTCTCAAGACGTGTCTTACAGATTTTCATGAAGTCATATAATAGCTAGATGGCAGAAGCGTTAAGTCGTGGTCCTTGGTTTGATCCGCTACTATACGGATTTATTAATTTTCAATTATGTTATATCCACTGCTTTAGATATCATTTCAATAAAACAAAGCTTGGAGTGTTCAATAACTCCTTTTCATTTGACTACTGGAAATTATAGTTACAATAACATATCGATATATTTTTGAAAATATCTTATTCTGTTCAAATTTATTCGTTACGTACATTTTTTGGTTCTGTAGTTCTGTAAATATTATAGAAACATCAAATTTTAGCAAATTTATATTAAAAAATTCGTGAATTTTATTTCTCATATTTAGTAATTCCGTGATAGACACGGAAAAGGCCGTTTTTCCTGCCAACCTTCTCACACAAGTTGTAAAGCCTGCTACCTGTTATAACAGTGAGCATAAAAGAACTTTCCAATTTCAATGTACCATAAAAAAAAAAAAAATGAATGTGGCGAACCCAGAACACCACACTATCAATCGGAAGAATAGATCTCAGCAAATTATTTAAAAGTTCAATTTCAAAGAAGGTTTACGGCCCTTTCGTCGTAAACACCGTCATGATTATCTGTTACATAGGTCGGCTTTCCTTATGGCTCCTGCTTCAATCGGAACCATTTCAGCTTTCGAAAGTTAAGATATCGCCTTACTTCTAAATTAAAACTAGTACTGCTGCATATAAATAACAAATAAAAGATAAAAATGGCAAATCGATTCTTAGTCAAATCACCATGCAAGAATGGGTTCTATAACACAAGAAAAATAAATAAAACCAAAGAGCTGAAAACATGGGCTTTTGCTGTGGGGAAGGGGGCAAGCAGGCATTTGGCGTCTCCCTTCTGGATCATGCCTCGATTCCTCCCCCTCCCCCCTGTCCTGAGGAAGAAGTAGCAGACGCCCATGGAGCTGAAAATGATGTTGACTGTACCGGACCACATGAAACCACACCAACATCTTCTCGGCATTTGATTCGTGGAACACATAACGAATATAGCAACTTATAACCAGCAGCTTGAGTTCAACACTATTGCGTATATGAGTGTGAAGCTGTAACTTCGCCACTGCTTTACATTTTCATGAGATGCTGAAAACGTAATTGTATATTTAAAAATTCATTTAATGAGTCTCATTTTGCTAAACCATGGCGCGTATAAGTAACACAGCGAGAGTTTAACACTGGTTATCCAAGACTCGTATACACACATGGTGTAGACACTCTTTAAAACATGTATTGAATGCAAATTATGTAGGTGTTATAGAAAAGACTTAATTTAGTCAATATGACTAACTAAACATATGTTCCATAGTGCTGTTTAAATATCTGCAACCCAATCCACGTCAGTAGCGTACTGTATAAACACGAAATCTTCGAGAATACCAGAAAAAAGGTTCTGATCTGCCTGGAGCTAAGATTAAAGAAAAACCAGAGCCGACATATTTTAAAAAAGGAATGAGCTATTGGGTGTTAATTAAAATAAATCCCGGTCGCAAAAGTATGCTAGAAATCAATTCACTAGGGATGAGACTGCTGACGTCTCCGAAGGCTTCTTTGAAGAAAAATGTATAATAAATCGCGCAACAGCTTACTGAAATTGGCAGATAATCCAGTGCTGAATGAGTCACGGTACTTTCTTTCTTTCTTTCTTGTACCCATTGTAAACAAGTAATTTGCGGCAATCCAATGAAACGCAACTTTGACTTGTCAACGCAACCTAAGGTTATGGAAATCGTGACTTTTTATGGGGCGTATTCCCTAAAGTCGGTCACTTGATATCAGTCATAGGCTATTAAGATAACCTCTTATCCAGCGTATGATGTTCGTGTCTCATGGTAGATTTATTGAGGAGTGATTCAACATTTTTAGTGCCTAAATTCGTTAATCTGAACGCAATCGAGATTACGTGGTGGAAACAAGTATTTAACACTCCTTTTTAATAGGATTTTAACAGTATAATGTGAAGTAAGAGATTATTTGATGGACGGGTTATATTTGTAGGATTGGATGCACTCAGGCACATTGTTGAACCCATGCCAGACTACATATACGCTGCAATTCGGGTGAAGTGAAACACAGCGTTTCTATACAGGGTGACCGAAACTTATCCAGCATAATTGTTTAGGAACATTGTATGCTTCAAATGGAACAAAAAATGTCCTAGAAACATTACATCTAGCTTCGATCGTGTGAGATATCGACGTTTGTCTATTTTCTTGTAGAGTTGTTAAAGCAAATAAATAAAACACTATGAGGAAATGCATCTACGTACAACCTGCTGGCTTCTGCAGCTTTACCAGCAGCAAGCCCATAGTAAAAATGAATGTCCGCATATTCTTCATTTGTGAAAATAAATGGCACAATGAACTTCGATGTTGTGTTGCACAATATGAGCAACTGCTCAAATCGACCGCCAAGTCAATAAAATACCTTTGACACATGATACAAGTACGACGATTCCTCTTCCTGTTTGGCATATGCAAAACAGGAAGAGTACATTTACGAATAAATAGGTAAACCTACCAATGGGAGACATAAACCAACCTTGATAGTCTTCATATCCACAGTCAAAAGGTATTTACTCTTTTTAATAGGTAAACCTACGTTTTTTCTAGGAAAAGACTCTAAATAAAAGAAAATAGACAAACGTCGATATCTCACAAACGATCGAAGCCAGTTGTAATGTTTATAGAACATTTTTTGTTCCATTTGAACCATACTATCTTGGTATGGTACCCATTTTTTGTTCCATATGCTATCTTGATATGGTACCCACCTAACAAATATCTTCAAGAACAACTGAAAATAGCCTTTAATAATATCATACGATCGGCCCTTAATTTGACAGCCAGACAATCTATCACACAAGCCTGTAACGAGGTGCAAATCATGAACTTCACGTCCCTCATGACCTTTATTAAACTTAAAGAACTTACTAAAGCATTCCTTTGTAAGCGGCACCCGGCCCACTTCGTCTATTCATGGCTAAACGTTGCTCCTACTTTTAGAAATTCTACACGGTTCTTATTAACACCGCCTATGATTATCTCTGGTTGGAAAGAGAAATACTTTCCGTATAACACCTTTGGCCTATGGAACAGCCTACCTTTAGATCAACGCTATATGATTATTGACTGTCGGAACAGAAATTGTTACGATCATCTAAGACACGCTAGTGACTTGTTACGGATCTGGCTAATAAATATTCAACAAAGTATGCTTTCTAATCAGTGAGTTTGCTCCGAGTGAGCGCAAAATAAATAATAATAATAATACAATGTTCCTAAACAATTATGCTGGATAAGTTTGGGTCACCCTGTATAATTGGTAAATACATTTAAAAAAAAAACTCCTTAAAATTGAGAACGCTTAAAGTTAATAGCATGAATAAATTAAAGAATATAAAAGTTAATTACGCCCAAAAGTTTAAATTTCAAAGAGAAGGAGTGGTGGAAACTGGTAGTAGAATTAGAACTAGTGTTGAAGAACTGGTAGAAAAAGAACTGGTAAGGAAGAATTGTGGTAAAGAACTAATGGTAAAAAAACTGGTAGAAGGTCTGGTAGCAAATGCTGGTGGTAATTTTTTTCGAATTTCCTTCAAAATGGTGTCCTTAAGGCAGCAGAGTAGCCTATAGAACTGGTAGCGGAGAAGTGGAATATCAGGTCGTTGCATATCAAATGTCGGATTTCGAGGTGGGTTCCGCGCTTCAGCACGGTTTCCACGTTTAGTAGCAAGTACCCATAACAAAGTGGTACATTCCCAGAGATAAACCTATCAGCGACCAGCTGCCTGATATTTGCATGTCTGCGATGATATTTAATAGCGTTTGAACCCAAGCGAAGATAGTCATGACTTCATAGAATTATGTGTGATAATGCATTACGAGTTCAGGTTGAATCACACTGCACCCGATGCCTCTCGAAACATCAATAAGGTATTCGGTGTAGGTACTGTCCAACGTTGGTTCCGAAAATTCCGGGCGGGAGTGACGGACCTGGCAAATGAGCCACGCGGCAGACCGCCCAACGTGTTGAATTGTGATGTTCAAAATAAGAGATTTTTCACATCACATTTTTTTTTTTGGATTCCTTGCCAATTAACACTTAAGTTATTTTTTTTTTGGTTATCCGGAAAACCACTGTTTATCATTAATTTATTTTATATTATTTTTGGCTTTGAATCTATATTCCTTGTTACCTCTTATATCTTGCTTTGACAGACTACATATTAAATGGGCATATTTTCTGAGAGTTTTATTTTTTTTTTTTATACATTTCCTATAAGCATTTTTTTTAAGATTATTACTATTTTTTAGTATATGCAGTTAGTTGCATTGATGAATTTATTCCTTTTTATATCATTTACTGAAACAGGATCCTGCAAATAATATTTAGAATTATAGTGCTGAGAATATCTTTATGTATATTCCACTGTTAATATTAATTATACATCTTTCATGTCTTACTTAACAATTGCTTAGGCTTATCAATTGTTAAGTGATGCTATTCCATAATTTGCATGTCCATGCTCAGGAAAAGCTTTTCCATTGTTGTCATGTGCTAGCCATGAGACATTGGATTGTTGCTCCAAAAGCTTAAATTGGACAACACAGCAAATTTTCTTCACTACTCTTCTACTCTACTACTCTTCCACTCTTCTGCTCTTCAGACCTTCAGCCAGGATGTCAGCATGAAATACCATCCAGCTTTCACTACTTCTTCTGTGTGCCTGCAATAATTCTACATCCAAAATGTAATAAATTACATTGATTCCTTCTGTTTCATCAATATCAGGAAATGTAAGAAACTTTTCTATTTTTTCATTCTCACCCGTTTAATCTGTTGAGATGGACATTCTTCATCATAAACTTTGACGCAGATTGTTCTGGATTTCCAGACAACCTCTTCTCCGGATTCCATTAACTACAAGCCCTTTTTCCATGTAACTACCACACTGTTGTAGTGCATCATGCTGTGCGGGACTTAGTTAATTTAATTTGGACAATTTAACCTTTCTAAATTCATGAATCTTTTATTTTGTTTTATTCTCTTCTTTCTTCAGACTAGGCCACCATGTAATTTGAAATTATCTTTTGTCAATTTTTAAAGGGGGGGTTTAATTTGTTAACTTATGTTCCTGTAACTCTATTTACATCCTGATTGTGGTTGACTGATGAGTAGTCACATTTATATTTATTTTTTATAGCTAAAATGCTATTACATTTATTTTTCATGTCTTTATGATGTGAAATTTTAATTTTATAAGAGAATGTTAAATCTCTTAATTTTTGTGATTAATTGAATCAATCCATGAGTCACTTTAACCTCATTGGTAGTCCATTTGCTCAAACTTGAATAACTTTATGTTATTTCATTCTGCTTATTTTGCATTGAATTTTTGTGATTAGTTGAATCAATCCATGAGTCATTTTGATCTCATTGGTAGCCCTCTGTTTCAACTCTAAATAACTTTATGTTATTTCATTTCACCTATTTCTACATTGAATTCTTCAATGTTCTATCTTGTGTTGGCCACACAATTTAAGTATAACTGTTTTCTGATGCACATATTTGTGTATTCCATAATTTCTGCTATCTAAGCTTGTAGTATTCTGGCTTGATTCAAGCATTGGGGTGTTTTTCATTTCTAATAGTACTTTATTTAAAATATAACTGCTATATAATTTTTGGGAAACTTAAATATTTTTCTCTTTCTAAAGAGAGGTTTTTTGGGATTATAATACTATTTTGATTATTAAAATACAAATATTTTTCTATCCTCATGTGTCTGTTTCTAATTAAATTGTATACACACTAAGTTAAACTTTTATTCAGCCAATCTATAGTTAACTTAAGATTCTGGTAAATATAAAAAAAAAAATAACACAACGCAATGTCTGATTCAAATGATGTTTGAATCCAAAAAAATCCACTATATGGCACTTTGATGAATTTAACTTTCTTGGTGCTAGCGGAGCATCTTAAGTAATCTTTCTAAAAAGGAATTTAAACAAAAGTTTTCTTTTTATATATCATTTCTTTATGAATTTTGATAAAAGCTAACTTTAACTTTATTTTTAATTCAATATTTTGATATTGTGGCTTCCATTTTCTCCTATGGTATATAGTCTTACTTGACTTAGTAATTTTTCCTAAGGCATATTACTTGATGCCTAATTATAAACCATAGTAAACTAAAAATCATCTCATTTGAATCATCATCATAATTAGTTGACAACCTATTTGTGATAAGTTATCACATTTAGTGACATTAGATGTCACAGAATGACGCTGATCTGAAGCGTTCTGTGGAAGAGGACCCGTCAAAAACTGTTCGGGACTTTGCAGGGGATCATGCTGTATCAGCGTCGACTGTCAGTAGACACCTTAGAACCATCGGCAAGGTGAAAAAGCAGGACAAATGGGTCCCATATAAACTTACGGAAAAGCAAAAAGAGTGTCGGTTGGAGGTGTGTACGGAATTGCTTTTGCGCCATGAAGAGGCGGGGATTCTTGATCGCATTATCACCTGGGACGAGAAGTGGCTCCTATACGACAATAGGAAACGGTCAGCACAGTGGTTGGATGCTGACGAACCCCCGCGACAGTTCCCTAAACCCCCGTTGACCCCAGGAAGCTCATGGTTACAGTTTGGTGGAACATCCGTATTTCCGGACCTCTCCCCTACCGACTACCATCTTTTCCAGAGCCTGGACAATTTTCTCCGGAGGAAAACTTTCCTAACCCAAGCAGATGTCGAAAACGCATTCCGGGAGTTTATAGAGTCCCGTGACCATGGATTCTATCGGAGAGGGCTCGAGAAGCTGCCAAATCGTTGGCAACAATGTTTGGATTGCAAAGGGGGTTATTTCGAATAGCACGTGTGAAGATTTCCTTTCTAGAGGGCCGTTAAAGATGATCTCTGCAATCCGACATTTGATATGCAACGACCTGATAGAATTGAGCTTTAAATTAACGTTACGTTAGACTCGAAAATATTATTAATTTGAATACTTTAATTTTAAAAATTCAAAATTACTACCAGTGCTTCACCAACAGTCCTTCAAAAAACAAGTTCTTTACTTTCAGTTCTTCTTCTACCATTTCTTCACCACAAGAATCAATCCTATACCAATTTTCGGTAGTTCTTCACCACAGACTGGTTAATATCACTCCATCTTCTCTTTGAACTTTAGAAATTCTGGAATTTATTAACTTTTAAATTCTTTAATTGTCATAAATTTTAAACTTTCCCAATTTTAAGTAGATTTTTAATATACATTTACCAGTTATACATAATTACCTCCTGATTTTCATTTAATAATTGTTCATTGGTTAGGAATATAGGCAGCTATATTCTTACATCTTAAAATGTTTGCGTCTAATTAAAATATTGTATTTTAAGAAAACAAGAATAGGAACAATAAAATGTAACCTGAAATAACGAACAACATACTAATAATAAATTCGGCTGGAACTTGTAGAATTTTCAAGCAAGCAAGTATAAAACTGAAATGCTAATACACAAGAAGGCAACAACTTTTAATACACTAAAACTACATAATTATAAATCTTTATAATGAATAGTTTTTTATTTTTTTAGAGTTTACAATTTTAGCCGTTTTTCATCATGACAGTGTTTGCATGCTGAACTTTGCTGTATAATTAACATGGACCGAAATAATGGACGAATCTGTCGGGGAAGTGGCTATTAATTACCAAAATTATTATCTCTCTCTTCTAATTTTAATAAAGCGATTTTTTTTCCCTGCTCCTACGGGATTTCGACTCTGTTTTTAAATCAGTTTTTTTTTTCTTTTTTGAAGCAGTCTTACTTGGTGTAGACGACCCAAAGCAATGATAAATTATGTTCAACACTAAATGCATAATAGAAAGAACGGGAAGCCTATTAAGGTAATGAACGGTGTCTCGCAACAGAAGATGAACGACAATTTCTCTTTTTGCTTCATTGTCGGATGTAAAAAATTGTTTTCTAAATGAAAAAGCGAGATGAAAATGAAGACGATTTAAAAATTAACAGACGTACAAAAAAGAAGAATAAAATAATTGCTCAACAAAATGAATAATTTGCATTTTATTAAACAAAAAGAGGAGAACGCTTCAAAGATTTGTTAAACGTTTTAATGCATTTCATGAAGTGAGTGTAAAAATAGAAAACTGTTAAAAAGTAACTGACACGCGAATCAGTGAACCGTGCTGCAAAGATAGATATTTTTTAATTTTATTGCTTAACATTTATTTATTTATGGATAATATAATCGAAAATAATCTAAATGGTAAAGAAAAAATACAACTTGCACTAACTAGTCATTTTATTATTTTATTATTTGGTACACATAGCTAATAGCGTATGGGAGCCACTCTTAGCATTCAAAACACCCTGAACTCGTTTGGCATGGATTCAACAAGGTGCTGATAACGTTGTGATGGTAAGATGTAACATGAGCTTACTAAAGTTTTCCTGAAGATTCGACGAAGGTGTAGACATACGTTTCATACCGTACCTCGTTTCAGTTAGTCTAAAAGACGCTCGACAGGAGCATCTGTAGCAAGGAAATCTCGCTGGCATGTTCATGGAACCAACGTTATGTGATGTGCGCCAGCGAATTATCTGTTTGAATTAAGAATTATGAAACGGGTGTGCTTGCTCAGCAATGATGTCTACGTACGCCAGGTCACTCACACGAGGACTCAAAGTTTGCCAGGAAAAGATTCCCCACATCATCAGCTTGCGGTTGTCGTCATGCAAGAAGGGTACATGGATTCCTGTTGTTTGCTCCAAATGAGGATCTTGCCATCAACATCTAGCCTTCGACCCATCCTACTTTGCGACCTTTTTTCGCTTATCGATGATCAGTGCTGGTATTCCTGTGCCTGCAGAAGGTGTGCTTCCTTGTACATCTGTGATAACAACGGTACCCGGAAGGCCCGTCAGCTATTGTAAACTATGCATGACAAGGTACGCCTAGGTGCGTCCCGCCGTGTTTCTCCATGGGCTAATTTTAGACCGTCCACAGGACGCCGCTGAATAGATGTCGTTTTGTTTAGTGCTCCATTCTCGATATTCCATTGAAACGTTAAAAATTCAGCAGAAGCAGAAGTGCCACCTGAAAGTATCATGCTTCATTCAAAATCCGTTACATCACTTCTTTTCACAATTCTCGCTGAAGATTGTGCATTCATCTCTCCAGGCTTAGCAGATTCATTGAAATATGTTCGATGTGCCCCCTACAAGGAAGCAAAAAAAGTGACACATTCGCTCGTATCTTTTTTGAAAGTTTGTGATTCTTTCTTTTACGTGGTTCAGATCGGGATCCGTTATCCGCGGAAAATATTTGGCCTGCCACGTAAAATGTTGCTCTGCTTACTTTATCACCACAAGTCTGCCACGTGGCATTCTACTTTTTTTGAAGCACCTAATAAAGTGCCTGGGGATTGTATATCTCCCGTTTCTTTATGCTCATTTTTTGAAAATAATCGATTTTGAAAATGAAATAAATTGTTTAAACCTCATATCTAGGAAAAAACAGTGAAAAGCAACTTCTCTGGATTTAATCCAACAGAATGATATATAATTGCATATTATCGAGATACTGAAACTATTTGAATTAAGTATTTGATCTGAAAAATGTCTCAGAAGAAATGGTTATCGAAAACATTATTGGCTTGGCTAATAAAGCCATTAGTGTCTCAATACAGGAGATTCAATTAAAGAAAAATTCGCAAAAGTTGGCCCAGTTTAGGAGTAGAAACATGCGGATTTACGGAAATCTTATCGGTGAAGAAAGAAACGAAAGTAGACTTCTGATGGCTGGATCACCAAAATGTCAAAGATCTGAAAGTATCACAGAAAGTCCTTTCAATAAATAAAAAATAAAGACAATTATTTTTATTATTATCTGTTATTTTGGAAAAACCAAACACGGATCAAGACCGGACAGCAAGTCCCAGAGGAGACCCCCCCCAAAAGAGGGCCAAGCCTAAGGGGCTCAAATGCAGGGAAAGGATAGAAGGATGTATTAATGCCCGGGTGTAGAAATTTCCTTATTATGTGACAAGTGCTTGGGATTGTGGTTTTCTGTAAGGTTTTGTCTAGATGTGGAATTATATTCAAAGTTGACTGGTTTTTGTGAGCCAGTATGGAATAACTTTAGTGATAGAAAGAACGATAGGAACACTGTGCACTCTGTTGGCTCCTTAAAGTCGTTTGATTATTATTATTATTATTATTATTATTATTATTATTATTATTATAAATTTATGTGTAATGTTTATGTATGGATCTTATAACACTCTTAATTTATAGGAATATATCCTTGGCGTTAATGTAATTCTATTCTAATTCGAGCTTGGTTCGAAATTTTTCTAAAGAAGGTTAAGTTGAAGAAGTCAATAAGAATGTAAAGAAAGACGCTTTCAGTTGAGACAAGCTATATTAGAATTTTTGTTTGAACATTATGAATGTCATGGTTCCAAATATAGAAACGCGAAAAAACATAAAACAGTGTAAAGAAAAAACGCTTACAAAACAATAAAAAAACTGTCATAATATTAATTACTATTATAAGGATCTTTAAGAATTGAAGCAAAACCAAATTTCAATTGGATTTACTAAGAGCCCTGTAAAATTTCAAGCAGTTCTAGAATTAAAACTTACTTATGGACACTTAATTGACTACGCAAGAGCATCAAATACAATGAGCTATTTTACTATTTCAAGAGAGCAGAAAAAAAAAGAGAGAGAGAGAGAAGTAAATGAAGTAAATGTAGGAGGCTGAAGAACTTTACAGATGAAGCAACAACAAAGAAAAGGAACAAGATTTTTACGATATATTCCAGGTCAGATTACGCGTGTAAATAATCGTTGTTTGAAAAGAGCAACCCAACTCCAATAGGAGATTTAAATGCAAATGATAGTTTTGGAAGCGGCGGAACCATTCTGCGCCGCTGCCTTCCGTAATGACGTTATGGATGCGACGATAAATTTTCAAAGGAAGTCAATGGCTGTGGTTGTGAATGGGAAAGCGAGATGGACACATAAAATAAAATGCCTCCTTCCCCCTCCCACCACCTTCCTCCCTTCCTATTCCAAATGCCACATTGGAATTTTATGTGTGTTTATTTCATGAATATTGCATAATATCAGAAATTATTGCAGGTATCAGTTTGCTTTGTGGGATTCTCTGCTGCTTTGTCTACGATCAAAGCCACGACTTTCAATATAATTACGAACGACAATCGTGAGATAATGAGAGAGGGGGAAGACAATAATTCTGCTTGTTGATAGAGAGCGACACCGCGTGGCGCGTGGAACAAAGGTCATCATTCTAAAACGGAGTCCCCAAAAATCACGAGCGCTTTCCCTCTACCACCACCACCGCCGCCATCCACCAACCAGCAAATCATTCCTCGTCCACCTCCTCCGAATCTCTCTCACTTTTGTTCTCTTCTTGTTTAATTCATGCTATTATTCGCCGAACGGTTTTAATGTTTCGCCGAGCCGCCTGGATTTTTAATAATTATCCTCACTGTCTTCTCGTACGCCTTTAGAATTATATGTAGAATACTGTCAATGCCTAACAGTAAAAAATATCTAATTAAAAAAAAGACAAACGACATATATAAAATAATCATTCAGGTTCGGCTAAACTATTTTCGTCATTAGAAAACACTTTTAAAAAGTACCAAAAGCTCTTCTCTTCTTTATCCGCCTTTAAGGTTATGAAGAGACCAAAACACATATCCAAGCACGCTATTATATACGAATTAAATTACATTAGGAACACATCTGGGTATAATTTCTCAATGGGTTCCCTATTCCTAGGAGGCACAGCATTTGCCAGGAACACGTGGCATATTGTTTCAGTGTCACTGCAATTCCCAATAGATAAATGTCACGATCTAACTGAGTTTTAATGTACTTTGATTGTGGGCACATGCTAGGGAGGCGCCAGAACAACAGTACTCACGTTTTTAGAGTTTACCGAAGTGGTGGACTAATGATCAACACTTCAGTTACAGAAAATAATGAGCGTAGTGAGCAAATGATTTGTAATCACGATTAGTAATTAGCTATTTAATGCCAAAAGACCAATGCTGTATCATATTCGAGCATCGTTACAGACATCTTGCAGTATTTGGGCAACAATGGCGACATCATACTTTAATTCCTCGTGGAAGGGTAGGTAGTACTTAGAAACTTAGATCAGTGTTTAAATCAGTCCAATCAAACGGTACTTACTTAAAAAACACGCCTCGTACAATTTCTTTGTGATGTGATTTCCAGAGGCGTGCCAAGCCTCTGTATCTTGGGGGG